>CABFOQ010052550.1:15045-38793 GCA_900660455.1 Gephyroberyx darwinii
AGAGGGGGGGGGGGGGGGGGTAGTTTCTAAACATCTACAAGGTTATTTATAACCTAGACAACAATATGTACTGTGTTGAAGGTTTCTTGAGTCTGTCATGTGGTCGGCCTTCAGTATGGGCTGTAGATCATGTAGATAGATCACACATAAGTACTTCATTCATATAGATACATGTCACATGATGATGCAGCAGTTAGGATCACCTCACACTAGCGCTAGAGATGTGTACAACACAATCATATTAATCAGAAAGGTTAAGATACAATGATTAAGACATAATTTCTTCCACAATATCTAAGCATTTGTTTTGTATATTTGTCAGTCTGACATGATGTTAGCCATGTCAACTTTGACATATTTGTCTGTCTCTGCGGTCAACAGTGTAAAATGGTAAGAATTAATAACTATGTAATGCTAACTGGCACCGTGTGTGTGTGATTATTACCTTGCAACTGTCACAGTATATGTCTGACCAGGTAATGCATGGGGGCACTCTCTTGTCTTGCTGTTGGTTTAGTCCAGATGGATTTGATTGAAGCTGCACATGTACTGAATCGTCCCTTTCTGTGCTCTGTCAATCTAAAGGTCTTGACCTATCTAAGGAGTCCCAACTGGGACACTCGCATAGCAGCAGGCCAAGCCGTAGAGGCCATTGTGAAGAACATCCCCGAGTGGGACCCAGCCCCTAAGCCTAAAGAAGGTGAGGCCTGTTGATCAAGACACCTCTGATGTTGGGTGTTTACACTGATGCTCAGTGTAAACACTCAGGTTTAACAGAACAGAGAAGAACAGGCTAAAAAGCACAATAGCAAATGTTTACCCTGGGTGAAATTCAGTTATGTCAACAGATGGTTACAAGGAAGGAGTACGCATCCAGAATATGAAATGGTTTAAATTAACATTTACTCAAGACTGTTTTAACAAATACCCGCATTAGTTAGATCACACTCTTGAGTGTGGTTTTCAGGGCGTTCACACTGTGAACAACTTGGTTGACGGGTCGCTCTATTCTGACTGTGGGCGGTACAAGAGGCTCCGATTTGCATCTCTGTACTGGTCAGCAAAATTTTTGAACAGGCAAATCATTTATTGTTTTTTTGCTGCTCTGGTATTGCTTGTCATAACATTACATTAAGTTAACATAGCTAGCAGGCAAGCATTAATAAAAAAAATGAACAAATTTACAGAAAAAAAACTTTGAAGCTTGCCATCGACCCCAATGATGGATGCAACCGTTCTCCAAGCATCATTTTTAGATGTTTATACTTAATTGCTTATCTGTTCTTATCGTCTTTCAAATAAAAGTTGAGAGAATTGGGAAGCTTTAAATGTCTGTAATAAACTTCTTGCCCATTTTGCACTTGCCAGATGGAATTATTGTTCATGAAATCACACCGGTAGGGAAACAAGGAATCTGACTGCAAAAAAGTTCATTTGTAGACAGTTTTTCTGAGCCAACAAGCTTGTTGACCTTCCACGCATTAGCTCAAAAGGAAATGAATGGACTTCTGGTAACCTGTTGATGGTGTTGCTCATAGTGTGAACGCATGCTTAGAGTGACAAGTATACAATTATGCAACTCTTCTGTTCCTCTCCTGTAGAGTCTTGTGAAGACTTATCTCCAGAGGACTCCTCATGTGACAGGTTGAGTTTCTACCACTTTGACATCTCTCGCCTTCTCAAACACGGGGCGTCTCTGCTAGGATCTGCTGGGGCTGAGTTTGAGCTGCAGGATGACAAATCTGGTATGCAGTGTTTTGGTTTCATTCATTTGGCTACAGCGCCAGATTTTTAGTCTTCCCACATAATGTCAGACTTTGAAAGCACAGAGGTAGGATGTTTTGTTGCGATTTTTGGTGCTCACAAAACATTTTGTGCACTCAATTTTTCTTCTGAAATGGCACTTGACTGATATCAGTAAGGAAATGCAGTAATTAAATGGGACATGACTATTGTGCCATAATCCCCATGAATCTAGAGAGAATCCACTATTTTACTCTTAACCATAAGTGCCACACAACGGATTGGACCACTTGATCTTTGTTCTCATTTCCCTCTGTGTGACTAGCCATGAATTAGAATCAATTTGAATAGAGAAAGCTAGCACATCCTTTTGTTATTTTTAATGTCAGTCTGTTCGTATTTCCCTGCGATCTGTTGTCCTCCCAGCACTCACTGCCCTATGATCTGATTTCACTTCTCATTCAAGGTCTCCAGTGATGTTTTTGTTTGCTACATTTGGCAAGTTCTTGGTGACTTTCATAGTTACTTGTGATACATTGACTGTATTTGTTTTGTGGCTGCAGAGTCATTTTTGCTTCCCAGTTTCATTTAGCTCTAGAATGACACTTCCTGGTTCACATACATATTCAGTTCATGGTTCTACAAATATATTCCCCACATAGCCACAGTGCACACTGACAGTATTCCTCTATCTCTCCACACTGACTCTGTCACTTCCTCTCTCCAGGTGAGGTGGACCCTAAGGAGCGACTGGCCCGTCAGAGGAAGCTCCTCCAGAGGAAGTTGGGTCTGGACATGGGAGCCGCTATCGGCATGGACACGGAGGAGCTGTTCAACGACGAGGACCTAGACTATACCTGCCAACCCAGCGGGCCCAGAGCCCTTGGAGGAAAGGCCATGGCCGGCTCCAGCTCCCGCAACCACATAGTGAGTCTTACTGCTCTGTGCACCGATTTGCCACAACTTTGAGCATGCACTGTGTGCCCTTTTGTTTTACTGAGTTGTTTAATGAAAGACTGGGTGAAACTCCTTTTTAAGCCTATGCTTGCAGTAGTCCTGTTCTTTTGATGTATAGTTTGGACAAATTGTCTCTTGGTGCTTGACCAATATCTCAGAACATTGTCTGCTTAAAAGGTGCTTTTCATGATTTTCAAAAGCTTATGGCTAGATTTTCTCCAGGTGGTTTCAGCTGCAAGCTCTTGTCTTGGATAAACTAGGAAGTCCATAAATAGGTGCATCCTGAACACCATCAAAATGTGAGCCTGGCGTGGGAGTCTCCTGTCAGTGCTTCCTTTGGGTAGGCAGATATTTTGGCTGCTGGGTAGGCAGATATTTTGGCTGGGTCCATGGCCTGAATTACCTGGCCAAGTGGAACTAGACTTGACTGAACCAAGAGGAGGAAGGCAGGTTGTAACTTGTCACAAGACGACTGAGGCTGCTGCTGTGGAGCTATGCAGTGTCTAGTCACAAAAGTGACTCCCATCATGGTTGTATTGTTATTCTAGGCCTTTTTGCATCACAGCAGAAAGGCTTGTCTGGACAGGATGTTCAGCTCGACCAGATGACTGGGGCACTGATCCATCCCTTATCTGCCCTACCTTGTGCTAAATTGTGTGTGAGATTAGAATTTTAAACTATTAATCTTCACTGTTTGTTTTTTTTTGTTTTTGTTTTTTCAGCCCATGCAGGCTGCAGAGTTAATAGACTCAGAGTTCCGGCCAGGCATGAGCAATCGTCAAAAGAATAAGGCTAAGAGGATGGCCAAGCTAGTGGCAAAGCAAAGATCCAGAGACATGGATCAAAATGAAAAAAGGTATTTCAAGTTTTCAAGTGTCATTTAATTATTTGCAATGTTGGCGTTATTGATAGGATGATTGGCTGGTGAAATGACTGATCAGTACTCTCCTTCCTGTAGTAATGACAGTTTTGAGGGTGAACCAGAAGAAAAACGAAGGAAAACCACCAATGTAGTTATTGACCAACCAGCAACAGACCATAAAGTCTTAATCGATAATGTTCCCGATAACTCAAGTTTCTTGGAGGAGGTAAGGAATCCATTAAAACCAATTCAACAGTTTGACTTTAATAAATCACTGATATGAAGTGCTCCATAGTTGTTATTTAGTTGAACGCTTTAAATTGCAAGTCTTAAATGGTGTAGACAGGATCTTTACCATACTTTGCTCTGTTTGCTGGGTTTTTTTTTTACAACACTAACAGTGCCAGCTTTTGAAGAATGCCCTAACATTTCTGCTTTGTCTTCAGACGCAGGAGTGGCCTCTGGAGAGTTTCTGTGAGGAGCTCTGCAATGACCTCTTCAACTCCTCATGGGAGGTACAGAGAAAGCATCAGTGGATTACTTTACAGCTATAGCTGATAGTACACAGTTAAAGATGAGGTGTTAAAACTGTTAAGTCACATTGATGATTCATATACGTATTCTCTTTTTTTTTGTATTGTTTCATTACACAACTTTTTGGCAACCCCACTTGAGTTAAACCAAATGCTTAATAGGGAAGATGGCTGCAGACTGGCTTATTTGTTGATTGAAGGTAAAGGATAATCTCCCCAGAATGAATGGCTAGTTCTATTATCTTTCCTAGTCAATAACACCCTGATTACAGCATCTGGTTCTTTACAGGTTCGTCATGGTGCAGGCACAGGTCTTAGAGAAATCCTCAAGTCCCACGGTGCTGTGGGAGGGAAGCTGGTGGGATGCACTGCAGAACAGGTACCGTCTTTTTGGAGTTTGGCGATTTTTCTTTCATAATTGAAATGATGACTAATTGTGGCTGACTTTGGTTGGGGCTTAGATGTCGCGACAGCATCAGGAGTGGCTAGAGGACCTGGTCATCCGACTGCTCTGTGTGTTTGCTCTGGACCGCTTTGGAGATTTTGTATCTGACGAGGTGGGTCTCTGTCATCCTTTCACCATCCTTTTGACTTGAATACTGAAGTTGCTTTTGATGGATATTCAGAAATCTCAGTATGTTTTAAATTTAAAGTGAAGAAATGGCAGTTTGAAGGCCTTCCTTTGTGATATTTGTTAAATATGATGTTAAGGTTTTTACGAATGACACTGACTGATTTCCTTTTTAATTAAAGGCAAATATTGGTCTGATATATTTATATCAGTCTAACCCCAGTATGACTGGCATGTGCTGAAGAACCATTAAAATAAACTAAATATTTTACACTTATATTTGTCCTACCCCCCCCAACCTTTCCTCTTTGTTCCATATCTCCCTCCCTTGGCCAGGTGGTAGCTCCTGTAAGGGAGACCTGTGCGCAGACGCTGGGTGTGGCCCTTCGTCACATGACTGAAAGTGGTGTTTCCATGACAGTGGACGTCCTGCTAAAGCTGCTAACAGAGGACCAGTGGGAGGTCCGTCACGGGGGCTTGCTTGGAATAAAGTACGCCCTGGCTGTCCGACAGGTACTACCTGGTCTGTGCGTTTGATCTGCTTTCAAATAGGGGGTGAAGCAGGATCCTCGAGTGCTGCAGAGTACCAAATGGTCCTGAATGTACATTTCAGGGGAGTGAGGAGGAAGTTGAGATTCACAGTAGGAATGGCCATTTTCAATGTTTTGGGTTTTTTTTTTTTTGTCTTCATAGATCGTGCTCCTAAACTTCTCACCTGTCCTCCCTACATTTTTCAATCCGACAGCATATGTTGTCCTCGTGGATAAATGTCACTGTAGAGGACATACACTCATCTTTCTCCTCCACACCTCTGTGCTCATTGTCTTCATCTGTCCCCCTCTTTCTGTCTCAGGACTTGATCTCTGTCTTGCTGCCCCGGGTGCTCCCTGCCATCACAGAGGGCCTGCAGGATCTAGATGACGACGTCAGGGCCGTTGCGGCTGCAGCCCTCATCCCTGTGGTGGAAGGCTTGGTACAGCTCCTGCCCACTAAGGTTCGAAAGGCACTAGGAAAGCCTTACTTATGATGCAATATAATTAAAGTTGATTAAGTGATGTAGTCTGTCACCTGCAAGCGGTTATGTTGTACATTGTCCTTTTATCAGTTGTCTGTTCTGTGTGTTTTTCAGGTACCCTTCATAGTGAACACATTATGGGATGCTCTCTTGGAGCTGGACGACCTCACAGCCTCCACCAACAGCATCATGACCCTGCTGTCCTCGCTGCTCACCTACCCCCAGGTTCGACAGTGCAGGTCGGTCTCCTTTAAGTCCACACAAACACATGCTACCTGAATAAATGATAATTGTTTGTTTCCCTTAAGAGGGCAGACTGAAGAGCTATGCAATATGTTGCTGTTTATGATAAAATGTGTTTATCCCTGTTGTTGGTGCTATGTGAAGCTTTTTTAAACACCAGTATATCATTGTCTAATAACTAAACAAATGAGACCATGGTTGAAATGAGGTCAGTAGAGGCTGATTTCCTTACCTTGCTCAGCCCTATCCACATATCTACTGAACATGCACTCTTGTTTCCTCCAGCATGCAGCAGTCATTAACAGTCCTGGTCCCTCGGGTTTGGCCCTTCTTGAGACACACCATATCATCAGTAAGACGGGCAGCACTAGAAACCCTTTTCACACTGCTGTCCAAAGCTGACCAGGTAAATTTGGATAATAACAGAGAATATGGATGTCGATATCATGTATGGCAGACTAGTCTTGGGTGTCTAGTCTTTCTCCCCCCAGGATAGTTAGTAATATCTAATGGATTTGAAGGGGAAAAAACACAGCAAGACTGTATGTTTTTCCCCTTCAAATCCATTAGCTATTACTATCAATATACAGAATTAATTCACAATTCTTAATAAGAATACCAACATTATTACATTTTCTAAAATATGGTATATCACCCAGGCTTATGGCATAAGCAGTTTTCAGCTCTGACTGGCTTGGGTGTCTGAGGCTAGACTGCTAAGTGTTTGTGTTTTTCCAGAGCTGTGCACTGTGGCTCAACCCTATCCTTCAAGATATGCTGCGGCACATGTTCCAGTCCTGCATCCTGGAGAGCAATCAGGAGATCCTCGACCTCATCCAAAAGGTTTATGTGACACCCACTACCACACTATCTGATGAGTGAAATGCTTCTTTTACATTGGTACAGCAGATTTGATTTTGTCCCTTCCCTCTGGCAGCTGATTATGACAAGTTAAAGTCCATGTTTAAACCTGGGCCTGCAGGGATTTATCACAATATTTATACAATGACTTGCGATGACATTTCAGGCTTTATTATTAGAAATGTCAGACATCAATTCCAATTATTACCTTGATTTACTTAGAGATCATTTACATTTCTCCTTGCTCAATCATATACATAGCATCATCTATGGATTTTTGGTTTACTTTGTGTTCATGTGTGTGTCCTGTGTGTAGGTGTGGATGGAGCTGCTGCGTCAGGCACCCCAGCAGTATGTGGTAGCAGCAAGCTGTCCGTGGATGGGCGCCTGGCTCTGTCTCATGATGCAGGCCTCCCACATTCCCATAGACCTCGACATGTTGCTGGAAGTCAAGGCCCGTTCAAAGGTTGTGCACCATATCTATATAGGGGTGGGCGATGTGGCATGAAATGCATATCACAGTATTTTCCCCATTTTGGACAATGTATATTAAAAAAAAAAAATTGACTTGAAACTACTGGTATGAAGCCCACGTGAAGTTAAAATTATAGGGTACAGATTATATTATCAGTGTCACAAATTAATCTTTAAAATGAATATAGGAGTCTGTGCTGTTCACTGTGACAATCTTTTTCAACAACAGCCAAATCAGTGTTAGATTGTGACGAGACACTAGGTAGGCCTATGATAATAAAATGGTATATTTAATAGTAATTTAATGATCAAGAGATTGCAAGGTAAGGCATGTACCTACACCTCAACTGATTAATCTAGTTTGATGGTTTTGACGTTTGAGGGCATACAACCATGACGCAAGTAGCCCTATAGCTGCTTCATAGACACATGAACTACCACATTTGTTGAAACATTGTGGCAAGAAACAGCCTACGAAAAGGAATTGCCAATTCAGAGAATATTATAAGCCTTCCAGGTCTGTGAGCTCCCACTGTGTTTCAACAAATATCTTATAGTGCACAGGTAGTCAGAAAAACTCTGCTACAAGACTGGAGCGAAAAGTTTGGCTGGCTCCATTTCATAGCAGCAAAGTCTGCGATCCTTTTCAACAAGCAATCATTAAAATGGCATGCAATTTCATTGTTTTCGTTGCTTAATGCTTCAACTGTTGTTGGATATGAGGTCGGCAGCTGATTGTAATCTAATCACGACTACACATGACAAGTAGCAATTTGAAGGGAGGGGGTTGGTTTGCCAGTTGCAGTTTTGAAATATTCTGCGCATTAGTTCACAATGATAAACAACTATCTCAATGGTAGTGTATGCTCTTGATTAGAGAGACTTTATGATGACAATTTAGGCTACAGAGAACAATTTCTCCTGTCAAATTGTCCTACTTTGAGGAGTGGGAGAAGAGAGCACTATCTAGTTTACATGTATTGTGCAAGCAGTTGTCAAAATGTGGCATGGTGGGAAGGCTTAGCAGAGAAACATTTCACTTAGCAAATAAATATACACTAAATGCTTAGTTATGAATAAATATTTTGCTGATGGTTTGGTGTTGGATTCTAATACATTGTATTTGGTTATAATATGATAAGGCGGGTGCAAAGGCCCGTCTAGGAACAATTCAGGTGAAGGAGACAGTCCAGGAGTATATAGCAGGCGCAGAGACGGTGACAGACGACCCAATGACAAGGGACTATGTGGTGGTTCGTTCTCGCCTCATGGCTGGCAGGTAAGTCCTTTTTTTTTCTTTTCCTGCCATGTAAGATTTCTGATATCAGGGCAGTAGTTTGGAACATAATCTAGTTCTTTGTCTGCCGGTATTCTTATGATTGATTTGACAGAAGAAACAATCACAAGTTGACCTGTAGGTCCACCACCAATAATCCTTTTCTCTCAAGAAATGAAGAAAATTGCATTTAGAGGCAGTACTACCAGTGAGCCATAGTAGTTGTCTTGAGTCTCCTGACAGTGCTGCCTTGCTCTCCTTATCTCCCTGCCATCCAGATTGCTTGGGGCTCTGTGTAGGTGTATTTGTGACCCTCAACTCAACACGGCATCTCAGGAGATCCGACCAGCTGAGTCTCTAGGCCAGCTTCTGCTCTTCCACCTCAACTCCAAGTCTGCCTTGCAGCGCATAGCTGTGGCCCTGGTGCTTTGTGAGTGGGCTGCACTGCAGAAGGTGAGAAGTTAACAGTGCTAGGGCACTAATATGTTTGTGTCTATTGTGCTATCGTGTTGGAGGTTTGAGGATTTGGTAGTTGTTGAACAAACCTTCAGTGATCATAACAGTATCAGGCTTTGAGAAGTCAAATACATCTCTCTTTATCGTTTCACTTTTGTGGTCTCTCCCTATCAGGAGTGTCAGGTGGTGTCAGCTATGGTGCAGCCTCGTCTGTTGGCCATTCTGTCAGAGCAGTTGTACTACGACGAGATCGCCATCCCCTTCACTCGCATGCAGAACGAGTGCAAGCAGCTCACTGCCTTGTTGGCTGATGCCCAGATAGACCTTGGAGACCGCCTCAGCTGTAGCGTTTTCACTATTGACCAAGCCAATGAGCTGGTGAGGCCCAAACACACACACACACACTCTCTCCTTTGGATGAAACAGAAAACCTTCCATCACGCACTAGAATGCTAAGATTAACAGCAAGTTGACTGTACCAACATTTAGTGTCATTCCAGTTACGGTTACTCATATTGCATCTGATGCTGTTTAGTTTTTAGCTTTGGGCAGCCGTAGTATCCTATAACCTCAAACAGCTCATCAAGCAAGAATGAGGCCAGAGCAGGGTTGATCTTGTTCCTTTTTGTTGGATGCTCAGTATTTTGTCATGCTTGTGACCTAGTCTCTGTAGGCTATAGCTTTGTGTCTGTGTGCCACAGTTATGAGGGTGTGATCAAGTCATGTTAGGAGAGGTGGCACCGCCACTCAGTAAGGAGCTGAAACTCTAAACTCTTAACAGCTGTAAGTGCTGTCTGAAATGTAGAATACATTGGGGGGGGCCTGAAACTAACCCTAGTGACCAGCCAAATGCTGGTAAACCTTGGCTGGTAACTCTGCCAGTTGTACTGGTCACTTTAGCAGGTAGCTAGGTAATTTTCTTTCTTTATCTATGTAAAAACTAGGATGCTCAGAAATTGTGAATCTACAGGCCACTGTGGTTGGTTGTCTAAAACGTTGCTTTCATGCTCCGATTGGACTCCCTTTAGAGGATTTCCTTACCTTACCTTCAGTGAGGTACATTCTGTAACTTCTCATCGCATATTTAGAAGCAGAGCTATTTTTCTGTAGCATGAATCAGCTGAAATGGCTTCCACAATGCAGATGAGTCAGCATATGATCTACATATTTCATGCACCAGTTTCGCCAGGAGGTGTTTCTTAGTTTGTTCGCTGTTTGGGTCTGTTCTTTTCCTGAATTGACAGCCTTTGTAATTGCATTGCACCCAGTTGATTTTCTCAGCTTTTAGAGGTTAATGGATATTTCACTCTATTACAGATAATGCTCCTGTTCCAATCACTGAGACATTACTCAAACACTCCCATTTGTTCCCTAGGTAACCACCATCTTCACAGAGTCAACGGCGGGTCTGAATGTGAAGTCTAAACAGTGGCAGGCGCTGGACAGTAAACGACAGCAGGCCCAGGCGACAGTAATGGAGACCAGTGCAGAGTGGCAGCAGCTCCATCTGCGTGTCCACATGTTTGCCGCCTGTGCTGTGATCAACCTGCAAGTGCTGCCTGACAAGCTCAACCCACTGGTCAGGCCTCTGATGGAGTCAGTCAAGCGGGAGGAAAACACCCTCGTCCAGGGTTACGCCGCTTCTTTCATAGCCAAGCTGCTGCAGCAATGTGCCCGACGCTCACCCTGTCCCAACCCCAAGATTATCAAAAACCTTTGTTCCTCGGCCTGCGTGGATCCTATGGTCACCCCTTCCTCTGCTTGCCCTGTACCCCCCACACAGGAAACTGCTAAACGTAAGGGTTGTTGAAGCTTGGACATTTTTTCAGTGCATTTTGTTCACCTTGTAAGTTGCTAGTAGCCAAGATTCTGTATTAGGTTTACTAGGTTTAAGAGTGACTTATACATTATAACACATTACAAGGCGAGCTCAACGGCCAAAACACCCAGGCAGTGAAGGAGTGAAGAATATTCCTGTGTCCCTAGATTATTGATGGATCTTCAATAATGGAGGAATGCTAGGTGTAGAAACTGCCTGCTGCTGACCATATTTCTATCTCTCATGCAATTAGCCGGTGGGTCAGAGAAAGATTGCATGCAGCACATGGTCAACAAAACCCGAGGCATTATCACCCTGTACCGCCACCAGAGGGCAGCAGTCGCCATCACCAGTAAGAGGGGCCCGGCTCCCAAAAACCCCAAGACCCCCACCATGGAGCTTCCCCCTGGCAGCACCATCAACACAGACAATGATGAGGTATGGAGGGTTACACAGCGCTATTTGACCAAAGTTCTGCGTGTTCAAGAATAATAATATGCATTTCCCCTTTTTTATTCTTTGCTTTGATCTATAGAGTAAGAGGCCGTGTCTTGTCCAGAGACGAGGGGCAGAGTTCTCCCTGACGACCATTGCCAGGCACTTTGGTTCGGAGTTCACCCGTTCTTTGCCCTACCTGTGGGAAAACATGGTGGGGCCATTGACAACAGTGGTGGATGAAAACCAAGGCATTGGTAGGTTGCATTGATATACGTATTGCAGGCTAATGTTCAGCACATGTTGATGATTGCAAATTCTTGAGCTCGTCAAGCAGCGCGATGTTACATTATGTCAGGTGCAGTGCCTATTCAAAAGTTTGACTAAGTATTGGAATTTAAAATTTTCAGCATTTCCCCTGTTGTATTGTCTGCAGGTCCTTTTTCAGGTCTCATTTTGAATGCATAAGTTAAATATAGCATTGTAAGATGTCTAAAGCTGAATTGCAGACTTGATGATGCAGTTTTACAAGGGGAATATCACCTCAAACACCTACTTGTTTAATCCTCTTGCTGCAAAGGTCTGCAAAGTATCTATTTTTGTATGTAGTATCTTTGTGTATGTAGTTTGACTGTAGAATGACTGTCCCATTGAATTGTTGTACGTGTCCTGTGTGTTTTTTAGATGGGCAGGTCCAGCTGGAGAGAGGAGACACAGCAGCCCAGGAACTGGTCAACTCTCTACAAGTGCTGGAGGTCACGGCTGGGGCCATGGCTCCTGAACTCAAACCATTGGTAAGATTACTGACACATCAAGAACCCTCTCCAGTCCTGTTACAAAACCTCTTTTAGTTTTACAATGTCTTACAATGACCTCATCAAGCCCATTCAAGTTGTAATACTGCATTCAGGTCATGTGAAATCACTGTTGGAACAGTTTGACGCTATAACCGTTAAAAGCAACACCTTGGAAGTGTTCAACTGTAGACTTTCGTTGCTCTAGATAAGCTTTTTCACACTTACACAAACAACTTTGACACAAACAAGCATAGAGTGACTCATTAGCAATGTACGCTCCACCAACAAAACATTTCCCCCGACACTGTTTTGGAAGGGCACAGTCGCTGTGTCTTGAGTTGAGCCTTTTTTGACAACTGGTATTTCCTTTTATGGCGACATCAAAATTTGGTAAGCTGGAGAAATTCCGGTCCATCTCCAGACCCGGAGCTCTCAAGTAGCATTTGCCACCTGAAAGCTGACGTGACCAGTAAAAGTAGGAAGCTTGTATATACTTCCTTTCTCATGAAATATGAATACCGCATAAGCTCCTCTATAAGAGTGATGCACGATTGCCTCCACAAGCCCAGCCAAAGTTATGTTTACTTTTTGGACCAAAGGGTATTGGAGGACGGGGGAGGGGTCACGCCTGTGTTTGTTTCATTTGGCAGGAAGCCGTAATTAGACTCATCTGAGCATGCAATCCAAGGATTTACTTGCAAAGCATTTTTGTTTTGCAAGTAAACCTAATAATTGCTGGTGAGATCAATAGGTACTATTCCATGTCTTGAATGACCCTTTATTGAACACGTCTCTCTTTTTTCTCTGTGTACTCTAGCTGCTGGAGCACCTACCCCATCTGTTCACGTGCCTGCAACATCCATATACAGCGGTCCGTCATATGGTGGCACGTTGCGTGGGTGTGCTCAGTAAGATGGCTACACTGGAGACCATGAACCAGTTCCTTGAGCGTGTACTGCCCTGGTTAGCTGCCATTGAAGACTGCACCAAGCAGGAGGGCTCCATCGAGGCAATGGCCTGTATCCTTCACTCAGTCAGATATCTTCAGCTATGTGTAGGATGGTTCTGCTGTTTCAACTGCTTAGGAGTCATTTGCATTTCCTGAAAATTTGACACAATACTGTACTGTACTTTGTGTTGTGCCTACCAACCTAATAGCTGTTCTAAAATCACTGTAAACCATTCTTGCTTAATGGTGGACTTATGTAGCTCCGTGGGCGCGGCACCGACACTGCCAGTGTTGGGGATTTGAGTCCCACTTGGTACTATAAGGGGCTTGAAAGCATCCACCACATGGTTAGCTGTGAGTTTGTTTTGTGTGGTACTATCCTTGACACCCATCACCCCAGGTGTCATGGAGCAGCTAGATGTGGACATCGTGCCATACATTGTGCTACTAGTGGTGCCAGTGCTGGGCCGTATGAGTGACCCCAGTGACAGCATTCGCTTCATGGCCACACAATGCTTTGCTACACTCATCCGCCTGCTGCCCCTAGAGGTAGGACTACACATTACTCCAGAGTAAAAACAAGGGTTTAGCACTAGTAGCAACTTGTCATTTAATTTTGATAATGCCAATTACTGGGATATTTGTGGCCAACATAATTGTAGTGGGGAAAAGCTGTGCTAGCCTATACCCAATGGAAAATTACATGTTTTGTTGTCTGTTTTTACATGGCCATTGTTTTCTATGGGATGTATTAAAACCAGTGGCAGAAATACAGTTGCGAGAAAGTTTGTGAAACCTTTTGAATTACCTGCTTTCCTGCATAAACTGCTCCTAAAAATGACGCGATATTCATTGAAGTTAAAACAATAGATAAACACATTGTGATTCAACAAATAACACATAACATTTCCTTTTTTTTTTCTTTTTTTTTTAATTAAACATATTTTTCAAACATTAACAGTCTGAGAACCTCTAGGATAATGACTTTTATGAAAGGGGATAATTGAAGTCAAGGTGATCCAATCAATGAGATGACAGGTTAGAGGTGCCCTGTCAGTTTGGTTACCAACAGAGTCTGCTCTCCAAAACGAGATCTGCTTCAGTGGAATATGCTGGTCAAAAGAAATTTCAGAGGATCTCTGGAGAAGAGTTGATAAGGCTCATGAGGTTGGGAAAAGGCAACAAAAGCATTTCCGAAAGCATTTCAGTCTACAGTCAGACAGATTGGATACAAAAGGAGAAAATTCAGTGCCATTGCTGCTCTCCCTAGGAGTGGACATCCAGCAAAGATCACAGCAAGAGCACACTGCATAATGGTCAAGGCGGTGACAAAGCACCCTAAGGTAACAGCTGAGGATCTGCAGGCATCTCTTGAACAGCTGAGTCCACAATAAAGGTGCTAAACAAGAGTGTGGAGAGCAGTGGTTTCCTCCTGTTCTGTGGCCAGATTGAATGTTTTGGCAAAAGGGCACAGCGCTGTTTGGAGGAGAAACAACACTGCGTGCCAACAGCAAAACCTCATCCTAACCATGAAGTATAGTGGAAGGAGCTGCTTTGCTACCTCAGGGCCTGTGTGGCTTCAATCATTTAGAGGTCAATGAATTCCAAATTGTATCAGGGAATTAGGAGAATATCAGGGTAACTGTCTGTCATGTGCTACATGACCCAACCTCTCTTAAGCTTCAGATCACAATGACCCCAAACACAAAAGCAAATATACAACAGAATGGCTTAAACAGGAACACTCACATTTTGCAACAGCCAAGTCAGAGTCCTGACTTTAACGCTGTTGAAATGTTGTGGCATGACCTGAAGCAAGCTGTTGATGCAAGACATCCCATAATATCAATGCACTGAAACAGTACTGTATGGAGGAATGGTCCAAAATACCTCCTAACCGTTGTGCAGGTCTGATCAGCAACTACAGGAAACGTTTGGTTGAGGTTACTGCTGCTAAAGGAGGTTCCACAGTTACTAAATATCATGGTTCATATACTTTTTCCAATCCAAGCTGTTAATGTTTGAACAATATTTTCAATAAAGACATGTAAAAGCACAAATGTTATTTCTTTAATCACGTTTATCTATTTTTATGACAACTGTATCTGGATTTTCTTGTACTGGTGATTGCAGAATCATCTGCAGTTGCTCAACTGCCCAGATGCTTTGTCTATCATCCACCAGAGGACATTAATTGTGGCATCTCTAATATTAATTCAAGAAATCATTTTTGGTCATTTGATAGCAATTTTAATGTTTCAGTCAGTGGTTATGTTTATTTGTTCACCCCAGTTGGGAAGATTAAGTCAGGAGTGTTGAAGCACAGCCACCTGACACGTTAATGACTTTCTATTATACTGACATAATAATGGTTTTGTCCATTGCTGTAAATCAGAGGCTGACGATAACCCTTAGAGCTCAATTTGTATTTCTCTTCTCAATCAGGCAGGTATACCAGACCCTCCAGCCATGTCTGCTGAACTGATTCGCCAGAAAGCCAGAGAACGCCACTTCCTGGAGCAACTATTGGATGGCAGGAAGTTGGAGAACTACAAGATCCCTGTGCCCATTAAGGCCGAGCTCAGGAAGTACCAGCAGGTAGGGGTGTGTGTGTTCAGGGTCCACTGCCTCTCTGTGATATTTCCTAGGCGCAGTTGAAAGATTGCTCCCCTGTGCTTTAACAGGTTAAAGAACTCTGGGAATAATTCAACGCATTGTACTTCAACGCGTCTCATCGTTTTTCTCCAGAAACAGCATTTTGCTTTTAAATGCTGCAGGGAAGCAGTGCAGAGATGCTGCTGACAACAAATGGCTTTCGTGACAAAGCAAATTTAAAGCAGTGGAATTGATGTTTGGTCTGTGTGCTGCTTGCTTCTAGAAATGTTGGGTGCTGGCAGCTACGCTGAGCCAGCCATCCAGCTCTGTAATGGAGCTATGCAGTTAAAATGCTGCTACTGTTGTTGGTACTTTGGTCAACGCACTGCTGCCAGGTTCTTGACCCCTACACTGTTTACTCTACCTTGACTGGCTCAGGGAGAAAACATCACTCTGACACTGACTGCATAGTTGATGAATGGGCTGATGAGCTACTTTTTATTCCAGAAGAAGATTCATCATTCACTATGTACTTGTCAGATTGCTCCTGATTATTCCTGGTCATTCAGCCTAAACTATTTCTGCAGTTTATGTCATGGTTTCATGTGGTCATCATTCCACATACCTAAGAGGAGAAAGCGTTCTAGTAATTTGTCACATTGACATTTTCAGTGTCTGTCTCTTTCTCTCTTTCTTCCAGGATGGAGTGAACTGGCTGTCCTTCCTGAACAAATACAAGCTACATGGGATCCTGTGTGACGACATGGGCCTCGGCAAGACCCTACAGTCTATCTGCATTCTGGCTGGGGACCACTACCTCAGGTACGACACCCCAGCAGAACACATTATAAATGTTGTAGTGTTTGACTTTCAACTGTACGGTGTCAGCACATCAACTCTCGTCCTGTCATTGGATGAGTTTCCATTAAATCATTCAAAGGTACCATCATCCATTTGGTGTCACTTGACTGGTCCCTCTAATGCACCATTACATCTGCATGATTTGAAAATAACATCTATAGCTAAACAAGGTAACTGGGCTCTTGAACACTGGTGTATTCTAAAGTGGGCCAATCTAGTCCAGGGTTAGCTAGGATAACACAGATAGCACAGCTAGGATAGCACAGATAACCCTGAAACAGGGATATCTGTGGCTATGCACATCTAACAATAGAGTGTGGTACTTAGTCCAAGGCAAGTAATCCTGGGTCAAGAATAACATTTTGAAAAGCATTAGCAATTTAGAATGTTTTAGCAATAGAGACACAAGTAACTTTCAAATACGGTACCTTTTATCCAGGGTCAAAGCACTCACTCAGCTGTTTCCAGTTCAGTGTCTTGCTCCACAGGGTCATGTTACTGCACACAATTGAGGTTGGGGATGTTGATGGAAGGAACCATAGCAGCAAATTCATTTCGTTGATGAAAATTCATTCTGTGGACTTAAAAGGTTTCCATATGCTTTCACTAGCTACGTGCATTTTTCAACCAGTAGATGGCGTACAGGTGCTGCAGAAAGCTCAGCACACTTGTGTTGCAAGTCGTAAATATATATACATGATGGGTTTGTGCTATACAATTAGTTAAATAGAAAAAAAAATGTTACAATGTATGATATATATAAATAAATAAAGACATTATTTCTTTTAGGTAGGGAATCTCTTTTAGACCACACAGCATTACAGCCGTTGTCGGCATCCACAGAAATCTAATAACCTCATGTACAAAGGAAGTAAGTGTTGTGTTAAAATGAAAAATTATTTCTGTTGTAGCTTGGTGTGGTATCAACATGCACTTTATTTACAGTACACTTGAAAATTGCTAAAAGTAAATGCAGATTTACATTATGGTGTGTTTCTAGGCTAATTCAAATGTATAATTTATAAATTATTTTCTTTTGATGTAATCTAGTCTTAATGTGCATCAAATTGACTGGATGAATATGATTTTAAATGGTAAAACTGAATTACCTAGTTTCCCACTGAAAGTGGGATTACTTCACTGTAAAAGATTGACTTTAAAGAATTATAATCTCTGTTTGGGTCCTCTTAAATTATCCAATTTTTTAATTGTGATATTTTGCATTCAGAGTACCATGTTGGGCTATAAAGATATATTTCACTACTTAACAGTTTATCCAGCTGCGACATCAAAGTTTGGATTCTCAATATTTTGGAACTGCACTTTTAGCTACAACCTTGAAGGTCATGGTCATGATTGGTTTTTTTAGGCATATAGCCTAAAATATCACTGGTACAGGTAACTGATGTCAGATATTACTACAACACTAACATAAACAATTAACTACTCTGTCAAAAACTGATTCATTATTAGTAACATTTCCTTTCTGGTAATTCTGCCATATTTACTTTTCCGGCTTTTATTGGGGACCGGCCTTGAGGCATACATGCAACGCGGCTATTATCTGACACCCATTGCATCGGTTTATTGGGAGTTTTAAGTTCGATGTAAATAATTGGCAATGCAGACATATTGAATGTAGGTACTTGTAGAATCCATATGTCAGATATGATGAGAGTACATGACATGGAATTCTAAAGTGGCAGTCCTCTATACCTACAAAGCTGCAATATTTTCTAAACAAAGGAAAACATTTCTTTGCAAGCCAACAAATGTTATTTCTCACTGCTCTTGGGAAAGGGTAGGGCTACATTCAAAAATACAAATTGGTATTTTAAATATGTAGCTTATTACCTTAAAGGTTTTCTTGTATAACACGGTGATCCTCCATCTTGGATGAAAATGGGGCCATGTGCTTTGCTGTGACTGTGTAGAATAGAAGCCGATCAAGCAGGGTTGAACATTTGGAATAGAAGCTGTGGTTTGCCCCAGTTTTTGGAGTTTGTCTATTGCCCTTGTTTTTATCAATTTTTGTGTCCTTTTGTTTTCTGTATAGCACTTTGTAATATTCCAGTTGTCTTTTTTTTTTTTAAGTGCACTATAAATAAACTTGACTTAACTTTGTATGTTTGTGTTGTATTTGCAGGGCACAGGAGTATGCCAAGACCAAGGCAGCAGACAGCAGCCCCCTGCCCTCCCTGGTGGTGTGTCCTCCCACCCTGACGGGCCACTGGGTTGATGAGGTGGGCAAGTTCTGCGCCAAAGAGTACCTCAACCCGCTGCACTACACCGGGCCGCCTACAGAACGAGTGCGGTAAGACTTGGTCGGGGTTTCTGCGCAGGTCTGGAAAGCCTGTAAATGTATGGAAAATGAATTTGATCGTTTCCACATCTCTGTAATGTGATATGTAGGTGTGAAAAATAATCTTCAGCTATAAAGTCATAGTGACCTAGCTGTCATATGTCCCAGCCAGTATCAGTATACGTCATATTCAACTGTTGAAATCTTAACATAGTTTTTATATTTTTGCAATGGAAAATATGTAGAAATCCTGGACTTATTCAATCACTATCACACATTTTCTCTCTTTCACGTCCTTCACCAGCATTCATGGAGGTAAATTAATATTTTCTTTTCAGGTTGCAACACCAAGTGAAAAAGCACAATCTTGTTGTAGCCTCTTACGATGTTGTACGCAATGACATCGACTTTTTTAGGTGAGTACCGGTACACATAATCTCTCTCTTTTCTGTTTGGGGGATATGTGGCCTGGTGTTACATGGATTGGATTTTTTGGATAAGGATTTTTTTTGTTTTTCAGAAATATAAAATTCAACTACTGTATCCTTGATGAGGGCCACGTTATTAAGAACGGGAAAACGAAACTCTCCAAAGCCATCAAGCAGTTGGCTGCCAATTTCCGAGTCATCTTGTCGGGAACACCCATTCAGGTAAGACGCCATCTTAGATCCCACAGCGGCAATTGATCCCTGCAATTCAACTGTTCAACTTTCTTCATTAAGGCTTACCAGGTACAGCATGAATATTGTCATGAGTTTATGTTTTGTTCATGTTTTGTACTGCTGCATAACTGCAATTTCCCCTCAGGGACAATAAAGACCCATCTAATCTAATCTTTATATATGATGTGCAAAAAATGCAGCCGAACTAGTTTGGAGTTCAAGGCCTCTAGAGCATTGCCGCCTGTGGCTGTACTTTCTGCTTGTTTATCGTAGAATTTAATTTAACGCCTTCGTCCTTCCTGACCTATAGTTCTGTACTAAGTTCACATGCTTTGTTCACATGCAGGTTGCAAATTGGATTTTCTGCCCAACCCGATAGCAAAGTAGTAGGAATATTGCATTGGATCAACTTTTTATATGTGTAAGAAAATCCTTTTAAAGTTTCAGTCTACCTTCGGCAGGTTAGGTTACCTTGACCAGTTGAGGTGTTTGTGAGGTGACTTCTTTTGGCATGATGGATACTTATTCCTATCAACTGATCATTAGGCTGCATGTAAACACAGTTACTGTATTGGATCAGTGGACTCTAATCTGTTTCATTGTCTGGACTGATTGCTTCCTCTGCTGTGTGGGCACATTTGTTACACTGGCTTAATCCTGTTGTGGAACAATATATAGAATTAGAAACGGATGCCACTCCAACATTGGATCCAACATCTTCTGTTCATTGCAGTATTGAGGAAGGTCTGCATAATTTGGTTGATTCTTAGATTTGATATTGATTTGGTGTGCCAGCACATCTTAATCTTTAGTTTGCTGTGATGGTAGGTAACACTTCTTCTCCTCCTTGTGCCCTGACCCTCACCCCTCGCCCCCTCTACAGAACAACGTCCTGGAGTTGTGGTCGCTGTTTGACTTCCTCATGCCAGGTTTCCTCGGCACAGAGCGCCAGTTCGCTGCTCGTTATGGCAAGCCCATCCTGGCCAGCCGCGATGCCAAGAGTTCCTCACGGGAACAGGAGGCAGGTATGGCTGCTCTCACAACACTTTAAGACTTCAGTTAGTTTGACTGAACTTAGGGGGGCAATTTTGAGCATTTCTTTTTTTTATTAATTTCTAATTGAAGAGTACTTTTCCTACTCTGGTGTTTCTTATCTATTAAGTGTCTTACCGTGTCTTCTCCCTCTAGGTGTGTTGGCCATGGAAGCTCTACATCGGCAGGTGTTACCCTTCCTCCTGAGGAGGATGAAGGAGGACGTCCTCCAGGACCTCCCTCCTAAAATCATTCAGGACTACTACTGCAATCTGAGCCCTCTACAGGTACTGGACAGCCGCTACCAACCATAGCTAATGGTGTGGTGCTATGACTGAAAAAAAGTAGCTGGCACTAACTTGCCTTCAGTGTAACAACCTGCTATCTTCTCTCTGCCTGCAGGTTCAGCTGTATGAGGACTTTGCCAAGTCTCGAGCCAAGGTCAGTGTGGAGGACACAATCTCTACAGCTTCCAAGCAAGAGGAGGAGAAACCCAAACTGAAGGCGACAGGCCATGTCTTCCAGGTACATACAGAGTTTTATTCCAAATGAGAGATTCACCGTTTTATAGACATGACACCTACAAATACAAGGTGATGCTGGCATGAAAGTAAAATCTAGTCATTACTGAAGTTATTATCCAACTATAGACATTTTAGAGCATTTCAAATGAAATGGGGAGCAGTTAGCATCAGGTAACATTTTTGTTCCCAAAGTGGAGATAGCATATTGGAATTCAACCCTTATTCATACATAGAAGCCTTTGTAAAAGATACAACACAATGTGACCATTTCATATGTGGTGATATATGACTACATTTCAGGCTCTGCAGTACCTGAGGAAGCTGTGTAACCACCCAGGCCTGGTGTTGACCTCACAGCACCCAGAGTACAAACGCATCACTGAGCAGCTGGCAGTGCAGAACTCCAGCCTGCGGGACATCCAGCACGCACCCAAACTGTCTGCACTCAAACAGGTAAACGGCTACAAAGTCAACCTAAAATTTGCTGCACCACACCTGCTCTTGTAAGCCTCAGCTTTGAATATAGCATTAACAAGACTATGTACTTTACTGTAACTGTGGGTACAACAGCGATAGAACCCATAATCACAGTAGAAATGCTCCCACCTTGGGTATTATGGCTTTCATACGATGGTTACTGACGCATGGGTCTGTCTGCTTACTAGCAGACAGACCCTTACTAGCTTACTAGCTTCCTACTTACAAGAATTCACATAGCAACCATTACCTTTTTCATAAAGCAGTTTTTTACAGGAATAGTCAACGCACACACACATTCTTGACCAATCGGATTGCTTGGCTGAAACTACCTATTGTATAATCTTGAACTCTCCATCCCAAACACTTTACAAAACTAAATTCGTCAGCTTTTACACTGCCTATAATTGTAGTTCTGACATGTGATTTGTGTTGTGTAGTTGCTATTGGACTGTGGTTTGGGTGGCGGTGGAGTGTCTGATGGTGGTACGGAGGCAGTGGTGGCCCAGCACCGTGTGCTGATCTTCTGCCAGCTGAAGAGCATGCTGGATATTGTGGAGCACGACCTGCTGAAGCCCAAACTTCCCACTGTCACCTACCTGAGGCTGGATGGCAGCGTGCAGGCTGGCCTGCGCCACTCCATAGTTTCCAGGTCAGTGGGTATTTTGTTGTTTGTTTTTTTTAGTTGTTTTTTTTTATGGTTGACTTTGCTGAAGGCTTTTGGGCAAGAATGTCCCAAAGTAGACAGTTAACAGTAGAGAGAGATGGGAGGGATGACATGCAACAAAGATTTTGGGCTGGATTTGAACCCATGATGTCACAGTTGCATGGTATAACCCTAGACCACATATCCAGCAGGAGGCCTGTTTTTGGGACAGCATCAAGCTGCCACTGGAGTCTAGATATAATCAGAAAACTTGCATGATGGAACACCCTCACAAACATCTGTTGCCATATATGCATCTCTCCTTTTATCTCATTCTGCTGCCTTTTCTCTCTGTCTCAGGTTCAACAACGACCCCTCCATTGACGTGCTGCTTCTCACCACCCATGTTGGCGGTCTGGGTCTCAACCTGACGGGCGCAGACACTGTGGTGTTTGTGGAACATGATTGGAACCCCATGAGGGACCTGCAGGCCATGGATCGGGCCCATAGGATAGGACAGGTATTTTAATTTGATACAAACATATGGCAGAATCCAGGACACCAATTTGGCAACTTGTTTTCTGTATAATGACGTGGGGGGGGGGTGTTGATTATTGCTTTTGTAGCTCCCAGAAGAGGATGTTAGTATACACCAGTGTTTCCCTGATACATTGTTTAACACAGCCTCTGAAACAGCCTTTAGATCATGTGATACTAGCACTCTCCTTTGAAACCAATGCAATTGAATTTATTTGGCAGGGTGGCCCACCTAATACACTGTTCCATTTTTTTATATTAATTCTGTGTGTGTTCTGCAGAAACGGGTGGTGAACGTGTACAGGCTGATCACACGAGGCACCCTGGAGGAGAAGATCATGGGCCTGCAGAAATTCAAGATGAGCATCGCCAACACGGTCATCAGCCAAGACAACGCCAGCCTGCAGAGCATGGGCACCGACCAGCTCCTCAACCTCTTCACTCTGGATAAGGTTAGTCAATGGGTTTGCTTTACCCTGTTACATACTATGTAGACTGACACATTTGCCTCTACTCTGAACAAAAAAGTGAAATGGTAAGATGTCTTTGCCATGCTGAGGCCAGATAGACTGGTTGCAATGCTAGCACATTAATTGTACTTGAATTGCCTGTGTGTATCTATTGATGGCTGAACTTGTAGAATTTATTGTGAAGGGAAGAGAAGTTGCTCTTAAGATTTGGTTATGCAATATAGCAGCTCACTTGAACTTTGACTATTTAATTCAGATTGTCTGCATGGCTTTCATAGTTGATTATGTGCAGTTCAGATGGCATTGGTCGTAGTTTTTGTTTCACAATAAGTTAAAGTTCAACATTTCAAGTTTCTAGGGACACCCACGGTTAGGAAAGCCTGTTAGCTCATACACGCCGCATTCCCATCTATTCCAAACACGCACACCTCGTTTGCCTGACCATTTCTCCATGTCCAAATGTGTTTCAGGATGAGAGGTGTGAGAGGGGCGAGTCGTCTCAGTCGGCCTCAGGGAAAGCCTCTATGAAGTCTGTGTTGGATGGCCTGGGAGAGTTATGGGACCAGCAGCAGTACGACACGGAGTACAACCTGGACAGCTTCATGCACTCACTGCAGTAGCGCAGTGTGACGCTACAGGCACATCACACAC
>CABFOQ010052551.1:7714-20027 GCA_900660455.1 Gephyroberyx darwinii
GGGGGGGGGGGTGACCCTTCCAAAACGCACATGTATGTTCCATTTTCCAAAACTCCAATTATGGAAAACACTTCAATTTCCCGGTTCTCAATGACAGTAGCAAACCTGCTTAAAGATAAACCAAAAGTCTTAAATGTTTACCGCAACACGAAACGAGGAAATTATCGGGAACGAGGCCAACGTTTAGAGCCTCTGCCACCTATGCCACTTCAGCAGCGACTGTACGCTCTGTTCCAATTTCCTGGATCCTAGCGGTAACGTTAGTCTATTTTGAATTATGGGGTTGAATCAATGACAACTGACCGTTACAATTACAGCTTTGAAGCAGCGGGTTACCAAAGCCTTTTCGTCGTGCGTCGTTCCGTGTTCTATACATTTACTTTAATTTTTCCTTATTGCAGTCACCCTCTGTTGACTAACAATCGATAGAGAGAAATACAAACTGACATTCCCTCATCCAGTCAGGGTAAGTTCCGCTGGCCACAACGAGAATAAGACTTCCGGTCCGATCTTTTCGGAATAAAAGTGTCATTTGTACAAAATATCACTTCAAAGCAGGGTTGAGCCGATGGGTGACACCCATCGGCGAGGTTTGAGCACATCGTCATGTCGTGGTGTGATTTGTAGTGTAAACCCAAGTGCAAGCTTGCAGGTTTGGTTTTGAACTGAGGTGGAAGGTCCGACGGCAGAAGCACAAGCTGAGAGCTATAGACTAAAATTCGTCGCCTTTTTTTGAGTTCACTTTTTCTTCGCGGACGGTAACGTCTCAAGTTCAATATTGCAGAGAAAAAAGTTAGCAATTACCTTCCCTTGTTGATTCGATATCAGGTTTTTGTCAGACTTCGTTCGTCCTTGTCCTTCCAGCAGATGATGTCTGTCTCGAGCAAGCGGATGAGGAAAAAGAACATGTGCGCGCATTGAGTTTACAAGCAACAGCTGAGTGAGCGCCCCAGCCTCGCGAGATTAGGCTGATAACACAGCTTCATTGCTGCTCCACAACATAAATCAGGGGTGTCAACCTCCTACTGACCTGCACTTTAACAACACATAACATTTAGGCAAAAGCAGTTGCAGAAAAAAAAAAAAATCATGGCAGGCACAATTGACTAAGTGTTTACCACTTTGTGAAATGTTTCTTCAATACTGAAAGTGTGACTGACAAAAATGAGTGGATATGACAAATAAGCTATGAAATAACTGAATGAGAATCAATTAAGAAACAGGTACAGATTAAAAAACATGTGAAGGTAGGAACATGTGAAAGCGTGAACATGTTGGGCTTTCACAAATTAAAAAAAACCCCAAAAAATGGATTATGCTGGGAAAGTGTGACCGACAAAGAAATTGATATAACAAATACGATCTAAAATAAAGAACTAGAAAGCACTTTCTTGCTACAATAGGCGGGGTACCTCTGCACCCTAAATACTGTGAAGCCCTTAAAATCAGCCATATTGAAGCCACTATAATTAACCACTCATGTTTTTAAATGAATGACCCCCCAAGTCTAGTTTGTAATTCTAAGATTGACCCACATTTTTAAGTTAATATAGTGTACTGTAATATAAACTGTGGCACCCCAGGGGAAATAGTCAGGGGTGACACAAGGCCAATCTGGGGCAGTTTCCTGGCAGAAATCACATTTCAGGCAGGAGCCAAATAGAAAATGAAAATCATTAACTCAAATTACAATAAAAACACAACTTATATATTCAATAGCCACATGTTTAAGCAGCGCTTTCATAAACCTCCCCAGATCTTCCCACCCCTGGGCTGCAGAAGCCACTCTTCAAGTCTTCAAGTTGAGGCAATCAGCTCCCACCTGGCTGATTATAGAATGTGTTCACCTGGGGCAAGATGGCTGACTGGATGTTGTCAGTTGGGGAATGTAGTCCTTTCCCACAATTTTCCTGTGGCAGATTTCCCAGTCTGCCACAAAACAATCATAGTCATATATTTTATTATATTATACACAAAGTACTCTATACTATCAATGTGAAAGCAAAATTCTAGAAACTTATGTGAAGGTATACGATTTAAATAATGGTAATATGCAGTATGCAAAAGATTCACTTGTGTGATGGCATTTGTGTTCTTCCTGAAGTACCAGAACGATCAGAAAATTGGTGGAACTTTGAGTTAGTAATATTCTTTGTTACTGTAAAAATCCCTTTGGGGAAGTATAGTTCTAGATTTCATCAAGAAAAGCAAGAAGGGTAACAAGGTAACGCTCATTGAGGTATTTCATTCACTGCAACGATTCCTAACATAACAGTGCTTTGTCAGGTATTACGTTCTGTTACAGATGTTCATCATCCTGTTGTGTTTGGTGTGAGCCTGAACACCAAAATATGCAATGTATGAGCTGTCAGAGAGGAGTTTATTCTGTAAATACACAGTGGATGTATGTAGTATGAAGACTTTTCTCTAAGAGAACATGCCACAGGATGCAAAGGGACCCCAGCTGATGTGTTCAACCATGACCAAGAAAGAGCTACAATAAATCATCTCTGTCTTGCACGTTTGCTACTTTATTTATCATCTATTTGTTGCATGGCTAATTTGCTGCATCCGTTCTGTGCATCATTCACACTTTTCAGTCACAGTCATTGAAGTACTAAAAATAAACATTTCATAGTGTGATTAACACTGACAGTACAGTAGCCTTTATGATCAACCCAGAGTATTTTGACCTAGGTTTTGTTCAGTAACAATGATGTTGAGGGTTCAGTTTCACTGCAGCAACAGTGAAAGCTCCCCAGGTTTTACACACACACACACACCCTTCTTTCCTCGCTCTCCACCACTCAAACTGGCATCTTCTGAAAGTTTTTGGTGGATGGAGACAGGCAGGTGTGTTTTATCACTCTTTAGTCTTACCTTCTGGAAGTGGTAAATTGGCATAGCCTCCTCATTGGTGCTGCTGAATTCATCATCATCATGAGATTCTTCTGCAATTCCCTTCCTTTTTACACTTCCTCCTTGTTAGTTTTTCAAAATTCCCCGCTGTAGTACAACAACAGTGTAGCCAGCAAGCTGCTATAGAGGTAGTGATTAAAACACAGTGATGGAAAACTTTGAAGAGGATTTGGATCTTGCAATACGACAGGCCTGTGCAATTCATTCTGTGGAAAATGAAAAACAAAAAAAGCATAGCAAGCATTTCCCTCTGACACTATTTTGGAAGGACACAGTCGCTGCATCTTGAGTTAATTCCCGCCCTGGACGACTGATTGGTTTTCAGAAATTCAGAAATTCTGGCTACTGCATAGTGTATATCTAGCCGTTGTAGTTAAAATTGTGTATATTATGGTATTTTATAACATTATTACGACATCAAGTATTTATTTGAGTTCTTACTAATTGGGTTTAATGATACAAATACATTAAATAATTAGTAATAAATTAGTTAAACTTTTGTACTTTTATTTTGAAGGCTAAACGCCCAAACCGGAAGTTTTAGTTTGTTTCAGGTCAAGGTTACTCATCTCTGATATTGTGCCATAATGCTACTTTCTCCTCGTGACCAATGTCAAGTGAACAGAATTAACAATGGGACTTCTGGTCGCACCTCTGAAAATAAAATCATTCTCATTCCCTTCTCATTTTTTGCTAGTGTCCTAACTCTGCCTAAAACTTCAGTAGCTGTAGAAATTTGGACATTACATTACATTACAGTCATTTAGCAGACGCTTTTATCCAAAGCGACTTACAATAACCTTCAACATAGGTAGGCAAGAGAACTACTAGTCACCAGAAACCGTAAGTGCATTTCCTTCCTAAACAAGCATCTAAGAGCATAACCAGTGCTATGGTAAAAGTGCAATAAGTTAGCTACCTACTTTTTAATTAAACAAATGAGACAAATAAGTGAATCAAATAAACAAGAGGTAAGACAAATAAGTCAATCAAATAAACAAGAGCTAACTGGAGACAGTTTATCAATTAGTTACTTGCCAAAGATGTTTAAATCATCATCTTGGAAAGTGTGGACATTAAGAGGGAACAGTGTTAGCATCCTAGGGTGCTCCAAGTCCTGTAGAATGGCCTCATATTCCTTGGCTGTTATACGACCATGCAGAGCAACCATCAAACCTAATGACACTAGATGGCGCCATACCAGTACAATTCCACCACCATGTGACCAGTTGGCAACAGACATTGTGGGTTGAAGGCGCAAAATGCAGGCAGGTTGGCCTAACGGTTAGAGGCCAACCCATCACTGGAGGGTTGTTGGTTCGATCCCCAAGGCAAGGCATTGAGCAAGGCACTTAACGCCAAACTGCTCCAGGCGCACTGTTCAATGGCTGCCCTCTGACCTGAAAATGCATGTGTGTGGGGTGATATGTTGCGTGTATATCTAGTCAGGGGTGTGCAGAAAACTGAATTTCACTGCATGTATGTGACATATAATAATAATTCATTCATGAACCCCTTTCTTTCTTTTTTCTCTAAACATGAACTCATCTGGATGGAGGAAAGAGAGATTATCTTTTTCCATAGCTCAGTGCTCCAGGTTTATGCATCTTTGTGTGTTGGCCTTGGAAGTGGTTTCTGAGTGGTTTTCAATACCATCATTGTGAAGCTCAGTAGAGTTATTGTTGATATTGTTGTAGGTGTTGGCTCAGTTCTGTAGTCATTTTTGAATCTCCAAATATATATGTGTAGCATAGGAATGCACTGTGCGGTCCACGGTAACGTGATATGTCAGTGCAGTGCAGTTCACCTTCCAGCTTCAGCTCCCTTCTAGCTGGCTGACACTGGGCCCATTTGGATAAGAAGCATTGTACAGTCTGATGGCTGCACAAAGAGACTCCAGGGCTCTGTGTTGCACCTGGGAGTGCCGAGGTGGACTGATGGTACGACAACTATTACTATGACTACAAATACTAATACTACTGCTGCAGTTTCTTCACAATCATCTCTTGGCAGGAGTTCTTTCCATCCTTGATTCTCCTCTTCAGCTCCCTCTGGATCAACTTCACCTCCTCCATGTCCTTGTTGCCCTGATGCCCTCTTCATGTTGAGGACAGATTTAATAATTTATACTGTAAAAAGGACAAAAAAACAGATTCCTCCTTTAATAAATGTTTTCCATAATACATTATTGTGAAAGTTTCGACCGGAAGTCTTATAATTTTTGTTATCTTGACGCGTTGCGTCAAGTGACTGAAGCGCGCAAGCGGAAGTGAGTCGATTGGTTTTATAAATAAAAGTGTGAAATGTGTCACTTCTGGGAGAAAAGAATAATTGAGTATTAAGGCGTACAGAAGAACAAAATCAAAATCAGTTTTGTTTAGGATTGATTTTTGGCAGCCGTATATATGCCTTCAATATGTGGCTGTGCTGTGAAAAGGACATTTAAAAAAGTGTAGTTTCATTTACTACAGTCTTCATTTTCAAATATGTACTACTATAATGTATTATCTTGGCGAGGCGTGTTCTTCAATAAGGGTATTATTTTGAAGGTTATGACCGGAAGTCTCTTTTTTTCCAGCTGGCTTGATTACTGGTACATTAAGCCGTTGTGCAGCGGCCGCACAGACAATCCAGTGTGAAGCCTGGTGTCCTCAGCATGGCATCTGAAGAGCTGGCCAGGAAACTGCAACGGCGGCTGGGCGCTCAGCGGGAGGTTGAACCGGAGTCGGTGACCCAGCAGATTCCGGTCAAATCCAGAGACCCGGAGCCACCCGATAGCGCCTCGTCCTGTGAACTGTCCGCCAAACTGACCCGCAGGTTGGACATCAACGAGGGCAGCGCTGCTCCCAGACCAACCCGGGTCTTCAACCCCTACACCGAGTTTAAAGAGTTCTCCCGTCGGCAGATTAAGGACATGGAGAAAATGTTCAAGCGGTAAATCTGAGACCTGGCTATAGCTGATATTAATTACAGCAGTCAGTGATTTTTTTTTCTCTTTTAATTATATGATTGCACATCCAAAGATGTAATAAATAGGCCGACATGTTTGCATGCAGTTCTGCGGATTATTACTGAGTGAGTGTGGGACTGGAAGCCCATGATGAGATTAATGGTGTGCTGCTGATTTGAGCCTGCAGGTGAAACTACTGACGGCCTCTCTGCTGATTGGTTACAGGACTGACTCACTGGTCACTTTAGGCGCTATTGCACAATCAGCTTGTATTTTTCTCTATTTCTTGTGCATATCATACCCTTGTGTTAAATTAAGTAGAAGAAGAGAGACTCCTCAGCTCTCTGCCTCCTCTTCATCATGTCATAGGCTTGCTTGGTGCTGCTGATGCAGCCTGGTTTTGACTCACCTGCAGCATCTGACCATAAGAAGTCAACCAGTCACAATGAAATGGAGGGGCTTATTGACACCCACCACCAGTCAAAATAATGCCTTTTTTTTCTATCCTTCTCTCGTGAGCAATGGAACCATGCAGGCATTGTGTTGGCTTCCTTTTCAGTCAGAGGATAAGGGCCACTCTTGTTTGAGGCGGTTTCCTCAGCGGCGCCCCCCTCTCCTGCTGACAATAGCATCTTTGTGCGTATGCTGATGGGACCTCCGGTCAGGACAGGAGTGAAATTACATAGACAGTATAAATTGTAAATTTTTCATACAGCAATAGAAGTTACTTTCTTGTGCCACTTTTAGAACCATTGGGCTTAAACTTATAATGCACCATGAAGGTAAAACCAGAGGTATGCATGAAACTAGTGGGTAGCGATGGAAAGCACTGGGCCTACATTATGCAATGACTGCGCACTTTTCTGCTCCGGGGATGTTGGAAATGTTTCTGTTGTCGAGTTCATCTCATCACAGAGGGCGACCTATTTAGGAGAGAGTAAGGATGTGGGGCAAACGACTTAATAGATACTAGAGAATAGGCTGAATGGAAGGAAAGAAAAGTACAACAGGAAAGAGATATCTTCATATTCTGGATAGTAGAAACAAAGAATGTTGTATTCTCACTCTGGCGGAGACATATTGGTTTATGTTGTGCTCCCTAGTGTTTTTTTCCACCATAAGAACAAATTGGGAATTTCATGCATGCAGACATGCGTGCTAAGAAAGTCTGTGTTTAGCAAATGGTTATTCTCCCCCTCCCCCCTTTCTGACCTCAAGCCTGGGCTTAGGTTCAATAAGTGCTTCATTCCAACTATAATCCCTGCAGTTGTTAGTAAGCATATATCCTCTCATGACAGACACAAGTGCGCCATGTGCTGCTTGCTTGCTATGGTGCCCTGTACCTTCATGATGTGGCCATCATTCCTTAGTTCAAAAATCAAAATCACCGGGCTACTTAGAACCAACCTAGAACTGCTCATGCTTGTGTGACTTCTACCATATTGCCTGGTGTACAAGTGCACAATGTATTTCCCTTATACAGGGCTCTTATGGCTCTGAGCGGCCTAAACAGCACATATCATAATTCCCAGTGTGCTTTGCAAAAAGCGTTACTCGCCAACAGAGAGGTCAGGCGTATCAGTGGTTTTTAGTTTCAGTTTTGGTGGTGAATGTCCATTGAGCAGCAAAGTTCTCAGGTGAAGTGATGCTTCCTGTTGATTTGGATGAGAGCAGGGGGCGGTGCCAAACATGGAGCGCAAGTCTACTGCAAATTGCATGCATCTGGAGTAAGCGTAAACTTAGTACTATTGGTACTTAGTTCCAGGAACTTCGACCTTTCCCACTGGGGGAGTTAGCCCCGAAAAAGGTTCCTCTTGTTGGGGTGGTTGACGGCAGTTCAGATGCTGGTAGCTGTACTTTCTTGAGACTGTCCTCGTCACTTTGCCTTCAGCAACCTGGTTTCTAACCTCCAAACCTTGTTTTGTCCTCGAGGAGTTTCAGTTACCTCTGCCTTCAAATCTCTTCAGTCTCATTTTGTTTTCTTCTTATGCTGTACTAATCCCATTCATCCAGTCCACATTCCCATGGGTGATCCACCACCTGGTGACCCAGTTTTTCTCCTCAAAAAAGCGCTGGGATTAAAGGCATATTTCACTTTTCAACATTTTTAACAAGCTTGGATAGATATTATCATGATACATCATTACATAATTTATAGCGAGGAAATGGTAAGGGAATATTGCTAAAACCAATAATATTGGCTCATGTATCCTCACTTGAAATATTGCTTCAACAGGGCTGTGCTGGAACATTTCATATCATATCACCTAGTGTCTGAGAGCAGACAAGGGAAAACGATTATCTTGAATTGCCATGTGAATTAATCTGAGCAGATATTTAAATGCATCGTTTACTGTCGTCCCCAAGTTTGAACCAAGGATAATAGTAATCTATGGTTATACTAATTTTTCATTTTAAGTAATCTATCTATTGACAACTAGTAGGAATTGCAATAACAATAGAATTTCTCTCCTCCTACAAAAGCCTCTGGCACAGCCCCCTAACCCCTCCTGTCCCCCTTAGCTACGGTGGTCTGTATTTGACCGAAGCAAAATCACATTTTCTTAATAGAGCGGAGTAAGCTAGCCTATTAGAGCAGATATATAATGTCTAGCAAAGAGGTAATGTATCATCGTGCAAAATACTGGAATAATAATAACCATTATCATGCAAAATGGTGTAGCTAATAATACTGCTTTGTCATTAGTTTTTTGGCTTGACAACGAGGCTTTTTAGCTTTCGTGTTGTGATGCTGGTTGCCATCGTTGAACAGTTGAAAATCCCAGCAGGAGGGGCGGGTGGATTAGGGGTGTCTTGGTACACAACAATACAGGCCAGGAAGTGAGTTTTGAAAGCCAGAAATCTCAGTACCCTGCCAAGTAATTGGTGAGTCATTGATACTGGTAAACAAACACATGAAACTAGATTGCAAAAAAGTATAAGGAGAAGTAAACATGTATTATCAGCCACAGGAGGACGGCAGCGCACTGTGGCACTATCTGACATGGATCAGAGGATCAATCAATAATAGGAGAGCCCTCACTGTCGGGTGTTCAGTCGGCATTGGAGTTGGACACAGATCAGATCCAGGCTGCATCTTCATCAGATGGTAGGACTGTAATTGTATTTGTAAGGCGTCCAGTCCATGTGATCAACCCATTACAAGTTGGATAATCTTGTGTTGTTGTGAATGAGGACAGTTCGGCAAATACGCCATTTCAGCTTATTAGGTCTTTTCTTTTTTTCTACAAGGCCACTGAAACATCTTGTTGTTGAGGTTTGGCACTATTGTAATGGATTTTTCATAAAGAATAAGCCGTTCTAAGAGCCTTCCTGCATGTTTCCAAATACACTAACACATTTCTGCATGTTTCCAAGCACACATAGGATTTGATCATACCAAACGAACAAATTCAGATACGAACAAAATTATGAAACTGACTATGTTCGTAGAAACGTTTGTACTAACATTATACGATCAAATCTGATCGTACGCACGTTTAATGAATGAGGCCCATTTATCTAGTTTTATGACTTTTAGGAGCAGTTTATACAGAAAAGCAGGTAACGTGCCCCTTTTTAAATGTATGATTTTAGGCACCTTTGGCCAAGCAAGTGCATAGGAATCATGGCTATCTACACATGGCCACAGCCGATCTGGACACAGATGGTCAGTTGTTGTTCGAACAGTTGTCACACTGCTAGCACAACCAGCAGTTGTCAAATACAGAAATTGGATTAACATAGCTTCTTCCTTGTATATGTGTGAGAGCGCATTAAAATAATTGGCTTTCAACTAGATAGTTAAGACTTGCAACAGAAGGACTGTATTCCTATGAGACAGAGCTTCCACCTATAGTTTATTTTCTTTGGTCCAAACTGTCGTGGAAAAGTTAGTTGCATGTTTGTATTTGGTTTGTTGAGGTTCATACTGCCCGAATACAAGCGAGCCAGGGCCCTCATTTATTAGTGTTGCATAGAATACATACAAGAAAATGGGTATTCATTAAATGTGCATACACACACCTGTAAATAATCTGCCTTCATATGTATCACACTTTCTAAACCGTAGTCATGCCCGTGCACAGCCACTCGTTAACCTAAAGATAGACCCTTTAATTAACCATATATGGTAACAACTTTTCCTTTTGATATCTCTCTCTACCCGGGTAGAGAGGACTTGAATTTGCACTGGGGGGTGGCATTAGTGCATTTGGTCTTTCCAGTGATGGAGAAAGATAGTGGAAGTGATCCAACAAAATGGGTCTTGGAATAGAACATTTTCTGAGTGGCCAATTGTTCTCAGTGAAAAAGTCTCTGAAAGCGCATGATGCGCAATGATGATATTCATTTGATTGTTGGTATTTCAATGCATAGATGGCATTAATTCTCCTTTTTGACCACTTGGTGCCATACATGGGTAATTTTGCCCACATTCTCAAGCATAAGTACAAGTTCATAAATCCCACTGTTTACTTAGAAATGGACGCACGCATGTTTTATGCACTTATTAGTACCTGCACAATGTTGATAAATGAAGGCCCACAAGTCACATGTAGTAGCTTGTTTTTTGGAGTTTTGGTAACCAGCCATCCCACCAGGTTAGAAATTTTGGCTGTGGCAGGGTCAGAAAAAATCAGATTGTAGTCCCTGTAACTTTATCTGATATATGGACTCTACACTCGTAATTTGCCATAATTGACCTCTGGTGTTCATACTAGTTAAGAACACATGAAGAAATAGCTGAATATGAGCATCAGTCCAGACTGCGGTTTGCCCTTGGTTCATTTTGTTATGCGAGGCTTTCCAAGCATGAGGAACTGCTGACTATCAGATGTCATCATCCGTCTTCTTGCACCCATGAACCCTTCCATTTTGGGATTGTTTCATGTAGTTGCTTCAGAATACATTCTCCCTCCTAACGAACTGCACCTCTCGCTCTCTCTCTCATATTTTCAGGTGTCTCAGTCGCTGCAAACATGCTTGGTGTGAACACGCCCTTAGCTTCATTGGTGTTTTGATATTGTTTCTTCCTGAGACTTTCAATGTTGGGCGGGTTTCAATGTTCTTTTGTATTCCTGTGGCGATGTTATCTTAGGCTGAATGTTGCATCGTTAATAGCTCTAAATAAGGCTCTTTTTCAAATGGAGAGCATAGAGGGAGGGCCCACATGGGCTTTTGAAGAGTTGAGAATGAAACAATGGCTTCCTTTTTGGTCTGACCAGATTACGCTCACTTTGGGCTAGGCATGCCTGATGCGTGTGTATGTGTGTTCTCTTTCACTCAGACCCAGATTTGTGCCCCCCCAACAGCTGCTGAAAGCTTCTATAAATACTCTTTCTATCAGACATAAACCTCTCTGTGCACTGCTATTGGTTCACAGGTGATAACAGCTGTCTGACTGGTTGGTGGAATCTCTCACAATCACATGCAAACATGAAGTCGTGATAGCTTTGTATTGTATCCTAGGAATGTGTTTTAATGCTTTATTGGAGAAAATGGTTTGTATATTTGACACTCAAGTTGACAGTAGTTTGTGTCCTTTATCCCAGCAGCCAGGATTTTTTTTATTCACTCACCCTACAACTTGTGTGACAGAATCCTGAAACCAGCCCTTTAGAGGGAACAACCAGTGAAACCATCGCTCTTTGAAAGAGTTCCCACTGGTCACTGATCCCTGTATCCCAGACAGGGAAAGTCAGGGAATTTTACAAATGGGTCACGTTACACAAATATAGCAGAATGTATTTTCCAACTTCATTGCATTAAGTTTCAAGTTTATTGTCACATACTAGATAACAACGTACATCATTACCAGCAGTGAAATTCTTGTCCTCCGGGTCAACTCAACTTTACACAGTAAAAATAAGTCAAATAAGTAAAAAGTAAATAAAGTAAATAAGTAAATAACTAAGTCATTAATGTCATTAGATTGACATTTTCTGCCCAACTGTAGTGGAAACTCGACTGTTTATTGATTCATTCATCTTCCTTCTTATTCCAATTCAGGGTCACAGGGTGGCAGTGACATGCGGTCTGGATAGGCAAGGTAGGCACTGCCTACCTTGCCTATCACATTTTCTAACCCAATAATATTTCATATAATAAACTTGTATTTGTATTATTGTTGTTTATTCTTGTGATTTATATATTTCATTTGTGTATTACCTCAATAGTTGAGATGTTATGATGAGAAATGTAGCAGTTACGCGTCAATAATGGGGAGAATAAGCAGGGCTTTTATGGCCATTCATTGTGAATGCAAACCGAAAAAACGATGATTTGGAAAATGATTTGGAAGAAACAGTTGGTCCTGACAATACCAGCCCTTGCCATTCTGTCGATTGAGAACTAAGTAAACTGAAGGCCCGTAAGGACAAGTTTTACAACACAGTAATTGATGTGTTCACCAGGAAAGATGGACGGATGGATTTTATCTCCAAG
>CABFOQ010052552.1:0-19567 GCA_900660455.1 Gephyroberyx darwinii
TATATATGATTTAAATGTAGCTTAGCGTAAGTTCAATCATGAAGGCTACTTCCTTCTTTCATAATTCTGTCAATTGGAGCCAAATACGCCCCAGCTCCACATTGTCCAACCACACTAGCCCACGCTCATTTCTCCTCCCCTTCCTCCCTTTCCAGAAACCAATCACTAACCTTTTCCTTCTATTTGTATCCCCTCAGCTGCTTCCGTGTTTCTGTCATTTCAGCTGCCTAAACCGCACCAGTCCGACACACCACCTCCTCCCCACCACCACCAGCATCACGGCTCCATCAGATATCCAGAAGGGTCAGATCTTCAGCCCGGGGGGTTCTCCTGTTGCCTGCCTGCCCCAGGGAGCGTCACCCTAGTACTGGATACCTCTTGGAGTCTACGCCAAACCTATGCTTACGCTCATTCTCTCATGTTGTTAATAAATTTCTTTTATCGTAATCCTAGCCTCTCATGATTGAACTATGCATTGATCACCATATTTATCAATATTGTGCCTCAGGCAGTGAAATCCCTGGTATTTGATGCCCTATGCAAGATTACATATTGATTCTTGGGGGTCACAATTTGATTGTCTTCCAATATTATCACACATTGCTACAGCAAGATTTGTGATACTTGTCATCAAAACAGATTGATTTTGAAGTCCATGTGCCATGTGCTTGTGAAGTCATGGGTCCAATTCTTCATCTGTTCCATGTCAAACTCCATGCCGCTCTTTCCACTCTATAGCATCTAATAAAGCCTTGACCTTGATGGTCCCTATTGAATAATGTTTAGTGAATCTTTCACATTTCACTGATGTGACATTTACTAATGTTCTTCCTTGAGAAATGAGGAAATGATGATTAGTTTTCAAGAATTTAGTACCTGGTTTTATTAAACCTTGACTGACACCTGGAGCTTGTGAGGCAAGGCATGGTCTGAATCAAAGGATGTTTCACTGAGAAATAGCAATTTCCATTCTTAAACTGGTGGTTGGTGGATGCTTTGAGTGGTTTTCCCTCATCTCATTATACCCACAACTTCTCATGTCTCAGCCAATCATTGTGTACACACAAACTGATCCAATCCAGCCCAGCAAAAATAATCTGTCTGAAGCCAATCAACCTCCTAGACTCAAGTGGCACCACAGTTTATGATTGGTTGAAGTAACCAATCATAACCCTCTCTGTGGATTTTTTTCATATTAACTCTCTCTGGATTTTCTTTTCCTGAATTCATTTCTATTTGACAACGCCTTCAGCCAGAATTTCCCCCTGAGCTGGCAGTGCTAAAACAAGATGAAATGAAGTGTGGAGAAAGGTACGCAAGACTAGTCATGGCACAGCTGAAATGTTTTGGTGGTGAAACTGCAAGAATTGACAATAAGCTGAGGAAGAAAGACAAAAAATAGATAAAGAAATTGGAGATAGAGCATTTTTTAGAGCTCCAGTAAGAGCTGTGTTCATCTGATGTTTTTAAATAGGCTGCATTGTCTTCAGTATCTTCTTAATGGTACTGATCGGAGGAATTGTCTCCTCCTCAGTACTTCAACATGCATTAAATTTTGGTATTTTAAAAATTGGTATTTTTACTTGGTTTATTCACACTCCTACTTGGCCCCAATAGATGGGTGCCACCCATGGCAGCCTGCCCTGGCCTTCTGTGTGTGTGTGTGTGAGTCTGTGCATGTATTTGTGTGAGGAGGACTCAGCTGTAAAAAAGTCTTTAATTAGGACTGGATGGCTCCTTGTATTCTGGGTATTCTCAGCTATTACATAGACAGACAGACCTCCTATGGGACACGCTCTCCTAAATTAGAAATAGAGAACTGCTTTTCACCAAGATTTATTCAACCATTTCGTTTATTCATCAAAGAGCAAAGGCCTCACATATTTTTTTCAGTTCTCATATAGTGCATCTGGGACCATCTTGAGGCCATTCAAGTGTAAATTTTTAGATTACTCTCCAATATGAGACAATGCCCTATTAATTAATTGCCACAGCCTTGGTGCTTGATCAGGGTGGCAATCAGAATGATGACAAAGCAACATTGGCATCACATCATTCCGTCGTTCGCACGTTCCATTTGACAAATGCTTCTTGATGGCTCTCGCTAATGTCATTCTAATCCACACATATCCCCACTGGGTAGCTGGTATGGGTGAAGGCGCCGTCAGCCATCTGCAATATGACAGAATCATCAGGAAAATGGCATGTGACTTGATGAGCTCATGGGAGACCTTGGTGACTATGTGTGACACATTTTTTTTCATGACATTCCCCGGCTGGGCTTGAAAGAGGCATTTGACAGGGTTTTACTTTTGTGGAACGAACAGTTTATCTAGGCTTTGGAAGCATAATTGCCCAAAGCCAGATTCTGGAGGAAACATCAAAATGTTTTCCCCATTTATAGCACAGTGTTAGTTCATGTTGTATCTATTGTCTGTTACTGCTTTTTCTAGCAGGAAAATTTGAGATAAAAACATTTGAGAAACCAAGAGAAGACAAATACATTAGATTATGATAGAAAGGCTTGTCTGTATGTGTTTGTGTCCAGGAAGTGTATGACACCAGTCCTACAATTACTGTCATCTCATATCAGACACTTTCCTGGCATAGATTCACCACTTAACTGTCCCTGCTCCTTGCAGGTGAAAAGCTAATATTCTTCATCAACACAGTCTGCTCCGCTCAATGTGCCAGCTCCAAATTATTGAAATTCATGAAAATTAATAAACTGGTGGGATCTGCATTGTGTAGGCTTCATGGCCTCAGGAACATCATTTCTCATCCATTTTATTTAGACTCTTATTATCAATAAGTGAAGAGTTTCATTAAAAAATCTACTATTTTAAACAATGTGACACCTCCTCACTATTCAAACTCACTATTCAAAATGAGTAAAGTTAAAATGAATTGAAGACAAAATGGTCTTAAAGCTGCCATATGTAACTTTTCTTTTTCACGTTACAATAACAACAATGCGTGAAAAGATACCAAATAGTATAGAAGGGTTATGGCAGGAAACAATTCATAGAAAACAGACTATCGATACATGCAGTAGCAGGGCAAGTCTTTGAAAGTCAATTGGATTTTTAAATTTCATTTTCAAATTGTCATATATTGTGCATGGCAGGAGAATGAAAATGCAAATACAATGGAGTTATTGAATTTACTTTGCACACAAATGAATACAAAAACAAATGAACTGCTGATAAAGAAACAGGAAACACAGGCAACATTGCTGCCATGTTCAAAATAAAACTTGCCTCATCAGATAGTCGACCAATTTAGTGTACAACTAGCTAAGCTATGTGTGTGTGTGCAGACTGCACCCAAAGGCAACAAACTGGACAAATAATGGCAGGTAGCTGGTCTTGCATCTATACCAGCACAGCATTTTGCATGTACTCCAATTCCAGTAGGATTGGGTTGCTATTTTACTGCAGTTGGATTTTGAAATTTGAACTGACATTTGAATATTGCATAGCTGTGAAAATGAAATGTCGAATGGCTTTTTCATTCACATTTTAATATTGTCAGCAAATGTGCATACTGATATGGAAATCCAAGTTACCTGTATGCTTCCATACTTAGATGTAGCTAATTGTAGTTGTTAGCCATTATTTCTTGTTTGTTTTTCACTGTTATTGTTCATATCGGTTTCAAAAACTTGATGATGGAGTGACTGTACTGGGTATTTGTAGCTTGGTTAGTTGGTAGGTATCACAGTAATTTTTAATATAGCAGTAGATGAGATGATGGTTTTTACTACAAAGCTTTGTCATTTCACCAAATTACCTTTTGGTGTCCAACCAGTGTTCCTGTTGCTACTGTGGCAAATTGGTACTGAGGGTGTGTGCCACAGGATCAGATGCTAGGGAGCAGTTGAGCATTGTGTGTGTGAACTGCCTACACCACTGGATGCTGCATTCACAAAAAATCAATTGGTAAAGCACAAATATTTTTCCAATCCATTATAAAAGAACATATGCTCTGCCATACCTTTTCAAAGGATTTTTAAAAGTTGTCTTAAACCTTTCCTTTGCAAGCAATTACAATGAGAAATTGCTTCAGCTTGGAGAAGAAATCTTTAATTATTTACGATGGGGAAACATGGTTGGCTTGTATGTAGAGGATAAATATCATTTTGTATCCAGTTCATGTCATTTCAGTTTGGAGCATAACTAGGACATGTTATAGGGTGATCAGAAAAGAATGTTGTCTGCTACAGTGTACAGATACTGTTGGCTTCTGGCAATCCCTTTTTTTCTTTGTACCTTTTTATCTTTGTAATTTAATATTATTGGCCTACAAATTTTTACTTTGATCGTTTCCTTTTGCTTGAAAAGAAGCTGTCATACCTTTGTTTTGCTTCAACCATAAAATCAATTTAAATGAAAACCAGCGAATGTAACAACATCAGCGCCGCAGCTAATGAAAAACAATATTGCATCGTTCACCCATACGCTCCCATGTGGCGAGCTTGTACGTAGCGCTCTGCTAGTTTTCACTTGTTCTTTTTGTGGAGGAAGTTTAGTGTGGTCCCCCCTCGTCTTGTCAAGGGAAATTCCAGCAGGTGAAGGGGTAAAGGGAGAAGGGGGAGATACTCCAGAAGGGGCCACTGCATACACTGTCCATAAGCACTCACTGTCAGCGTTGTGTAGTTCAATGTGACACTTCACTTCTCTGTGTTGCCTGTCTGTCCTGTTCTACTTCTGTCTGTCATTCTGTTTGAGCTATACTTGGGTTAAAGTGTCAAATGGCTTATGTTACAATTATGCTGTGTGGGTTTTTTGGGGGTAATACACAAATGAATAATGTCTATATTATATTTGTATCCCTCTTATTATGAAACTGCTGTCTAAAGGGTCAAAATGACCTTGTGGGGTGGGATTTTGGCTGTAGTTTCTCATTAAAAGTAGCTAATGACTTGATGTTCCATGTATTCTTTCAAAATTGTGGTAACACTTTTTTTATATATTTCAATGTGTATACTCACTCACTATTAAATGTGCAGCAAAAGGTAAGGGTTTAATTAAATAGAATTACATTCGTGATAAAGCATAATCGTGATCAAGTGCGGGGCGTCACTGTATCTTGGAGCTTGGTGATACAGAACCGAGGTTAGAGACCACTTAGGGGCAAATTTGGGATCAAAATAGCACATTCAATTCATTAATTCATTAAGATGAATTAATAAAGATGAAGGAAGTGAATTCGTTTAGCTAGCAGAGGTAAGGCATTCTGTAAACGCAACACACATGAGCCAGATTCCTGTGCACAAAAACACATATCTACTCTACACATCTAGAGCTATGACACACAAATGAAAGATAAAGAAAATAAAAATAATGAAGTGAAAGGCTAAAAAACTAAACCAGCTTACAATATTTAGATATTTGTTAATATCTTTGCCACTGATCAGTGAATGGATCTTACAAATGCCCGATTGTGATGAAGAGTCTTGAGTCTGTCTCGCTTTCTGTTTGACTTCTTCTGCAGACTCCAACTGAATCTGTCCTTGGTAGCTTCGACTCTGGAGAGGCTGGTAGCCTCCTGCTACTCACCTGCACCTCTCAGATTTCCCTGTATTATGACTTTGTATTAGTTAGTGGTGCACAGAAATGAATTTCTCATAGTTATCTATCATATGAGACCCATAGCATATTGAGAGAGCATATTGCATTCGAAGAGAAATCATATTTCTGTATTCATAATATTTTCATTAGCAGTGACTATATTTACTCAAGGCACCTTTATTACAATTACAAATTTTTGTGGATGAAACAGTGTAACGCATGCTGGAGGAAAAATAGTTTCTGATCATCAGGAATCCATCTGAATCAAAGTATTAGTTATTACAGGGTCTTGAAGAGGCTGATGGAGACGTGTGACGGTCAGGGAAGTGACTGCCTTGTCTGTGTTGTCTCAGTCAGGGGCCCAAATGTTCCTTGTTGTTTCACGGGTGAGATGGCGATGTCTGACAAGGGTTGGCATTAGATCTTGAGTTTGATTAGGTCTTGCTGGGGTCAGTGGTTGGTCAACTCTTATCAGTGAGTTGGCTCAGTGAGGACAAAGGACTCACCACTAGGTATAGAGGGATGGCTCCACCGTGAAAGACCTCTTGGTGTCCCTACATGTAACTCATCATAGATACTATTTAATAATTTAGATATTTTAACATCTGTTTCCTCTGCAGGTGAAAGAATGTAGCTGTTCAACAAAGTGTCACATCTACAGACTATGTAACCCTGACCTTAACCCCAACCTGACCCTGTTTCTAACCCCGACCCTGGGATGAAATCTAACCCAGACTCTAAGGTCTACTGACTACTACCACACTATTGAGTATCACCTGACACATTACTTGACACGTTTCCCCCCATCGTGCAACGTTGTGGAAGAATTTCTTGTATCTTGTGATTCAATGTACCCTTAGATTCTAGTTAGTACGACATAATGAACTGTTTAGCCTTGTGTGATTTAGATCATGTGTGCATGCTTCATTGCTTCATGTATGCTCTTGTATGAATATGTGGATTGTGTTTAGGCCTGTCCCGTATCCTCCTTGCACTCTCACACAGAACAGATTGTTCAGCGTGACCGATTAGCATGACCTTGTAGATGTTTAGAAACTAGCCCCCTTGTCCTCCCTTTTCTCTTACAATCTCTGTTCAGACGTTTCTCTGGCAGAGATCTGCAAACCCTACCTTGTGTGTACATCTCTCCTGAGCTCAGCTTTTTGTGTTAATAAATATATTGAAATAATTCATTACTCGAAGACTCTTTGTCAATATCTGAATTTATTCAACAATCATCTTTGAGTGCATGACACGTCTCTAATGCTAGGATAGTAAAATTCTATAAGTAGAACATTACTAGGGTGTAGCTAATATGGTATTTACTCAGTTGAATTAATAGTTAAGAAAATATTTCTATATTGTACTGATTGAGTGGTTGACTGATTAACTGATTGATTCACATGACATACACATAGGAAGAGACGTTGCAGTAAGAGAAACAAGAGCCATTGATATAAACACACACACACACACACACACACACACACACACGTAAATGGACAGTTCTGAGAATTTTTTTACGATATTGTAATTTGTGGTGTTTGTATTATTGACATGTTGTTCCTATATCCACTGTGCATTTTAGACTTAAAATTACAGCAGTATAAAATCTTTGTAAAGCCAAATGCATGATTTAAGCAATTAAAATGAAAATAAAGATGAAGACAGTACACCGGTTTCATGAAAATTACATTGATTCCAGTGAGGCTCCTTTTGACTAATGGAAACTGTGCGTGTGTGAGGCCGTGCATTATGGGGTTAATGGATAATTGGCAGCTTGCGTCCTAGCCAACCAAGCAAGTCCATTGTTGGCTGGCGCCTGACTCATCCCTGCAACAAAACAAAACACAATGAAGAAACTCCCCATGACAAAATCAATATCTGGACCAGAGCCCCAGCGCTCCCACTAATTCACACTGTAAACTGCTGTGATTCTTTTGACACCACCTTCCCTCCAACAAAGTCAATTCCCCATTTCAATGACTGAGTATTTCTCAAAGGAAAGTTTTCTAATAGGAGCCTTCCTGTACCAACTTAGAGTAACGTCTCCTAATTAACTGTTAAACCGGCTTCATCCAACCGCAAGCCTGCGATGATGTAGGGCTATCAGAACTTAATGTGCCCCTGTGGCTGAGTTTTTATTGGCTAATGTTTTGATTGGGCCTCCTTTGGCGCTGTAGTGAGCTGAGCTGCGGTTGAGGGGCTCATTTCGCCCTGCCTCGCTACGGGGAGCCCGTCTAACAACCCTGATGCTACTTTCCACGCCATCCTAATCTCACACGCCTAATCACACGCTTCTCCTCCATTTTCATCTTACTCTCTCTCTTAAATCCTGTCTTAATAGGCTTATCTGTCCGTCTGTCTCCCTCTCTTTGTAATTATACTGTCTCTGTCTCTCTCTCTCTGTCTCGCTCTCTAACAGCTGTCAGTTACAGTCAGATAAGTGGTATTAGTTCATGATGAGCCCCGACAGAAATTTACCTGACATCAAGGCCAAAAATTCAGTCAGAGTTGGGTTTCTTTGAATCATTGTGCAACTATATGAAGGTATAGCGGGTTTGGATAAGTGAAAGAGTCACTCATTTAAAAATGTTTTGACCATGTAACATAATTGCAGATGTATTCAATATAGATAATGTAGTCTGAATGTTATGCATCACCCTAAAATATGTAACCTCTACCGCTTTTTTACCTTAAACGTATAAAACGGTCAAACCTCCAGGCTTAAGATAATGAGTTTTGAAAGTCTGAAAACGTCAAAGGAACTCATTTGATTCAGTCGTATCTAGTTGTAAAATTGAAATTCATTTTTGCCTTCTGCCATAACCGTTTTTCACTGCCAAGAAAAGGCTTGGTCAGGTCCCCCCGTCGGAGTACTGACTGGGAAAATATACCGCTGATCCTTGGCTGCTCTATATATCTATCTCTAAAAGGGTAGAGACCGGAAAGGTTGCCAGATTTCGAGCAAAATAAGCTGAGGACACTACTATGATACCGACTGTCAGACAACTGAGACAACTGCCAAGTGAAAAAGCAAAGAGGGATTTAGATACTGAATCAACCACACATGAGGAGGAGAGGAAGCTCGTCTGGCAGCACATGCCAACATGGACATTACTGCAGGGGATGCTCCCTTTCTTAATGAGCCAGGCTCTGGAACTGGTACTGTGCTACTATTACTAATGAGTCCTTGTGCTCCCTCATGGAAAAATGCAGAGATGGTGTGGAGAATACTGATTTTTCTTTTCAAAGATATGTATCTATGTAATGCATCAAAATTACATGAAATCGTATTGCATCAGGATTTTCGCGTTGCGTTACCAGGCCTGGCTGAAATAGTATTTGCAATTAATTTTGAACGTACCTGGAGTACCAGATGAGTGGGGTTTTCCACATAGGACAATACAATCAATGTGAGGAAGGTTGAAGTTGAAGTGAAGTTAAAGGTTTTGGGAAGTTAATTGAGTATACATTTCTATGATTGACACGTAACTGACGGGTGTCTACTGTCTAAATAGCCAACTAAAGTCACTTTTCATTCACTTATTCATTTATTTTTCAGTTGTGTGTGGTTTAGGACTTGAGATTCCCCGGGGTCTCAGGGTGGGTGTGTGTGTGTGTGTATGTGTGTGTGTGTGTGTGTGTGTGTGTGTGTGTGTGTGTGTGTGTATGTGTGTGTCCATGCTAATTGGGACAGGAACCAAGGGAGAGTGGATCTCCAGCTGCTCCTGCCTGCCTGTGTACCCCTGGGTTAAATCACTCCTCTGGGACCAACACACACACACACACACACACGCACACACACACAAAGCTCCATGTGGCCATAGGGATGTGGGGAAAAGAGAGAGAGTTAGAGAGATGGAGAGAGAACAAGAGCAATGGAGTTTAGGAGAGACTAAATGGGGGGCCAAAAGTGACATTTGCAGCTCCACACAGACCAGTCTACTTGCTGTCAGAATCTTATTGAGAAAACAGCCCCCAGGATGCTACGCAGCCAGCTTGGTACTGAATACAAAACTGCACTGCACACTTTAGATACACAGTGATAAATGACACTTAGTCGAGAACCAACTGAAAAGAAATGTGACGAGGTTTTCCTTTCTTTTCTTTTTACAAAGGTTTGAACTATGAAGTCAGAGCCTCAAAGTGATAGCGATAACAAAGTCAACACATTTTTTGGATGTGATGCGTGTTTGAACACTAGTCCAAAGAAAAGAACATTTCCACTAATGGTAATACCAGGTATTATTAACCCACTTATTTCTTTTCAGGGTCACAGGGGGCTGGAGCCTATCCCAGCATGCATTGGGAAGAAGGGACAGGTCGCCAGTCCATAACAGGGCAAACACAGATAGACAGACAATCCCATTCACACCTATGGACAATTTAGAGTCTCCAGTCTACCTAACCCTGAGGCGACAGTGCTAACTACTGAGCCACCATGCTGCTACCAGGTATTATCTACGTGATTAATAGGAAATTACAATTACCACTAATTATCATTAGTTGCACATAGTTACAATTGTATAGTATAGCACATAGTTACAATACAAGTTATTTTCCAAACTCCAAACTCTTCCCAACATCCCAACTAAGCCCATGGTTTGTTACCTGGAAACAGAGATGGAAGTTTCTATGTAATAATGTGGAATCAGGGCTGGAATATTGGCAGTTTCTCTTTAGTTCTATTAGATTCCTTCCTTACAACCACCTAAGCCCCAACTCCATGCTATTATGTAGAAGCTATCGTCTCTGTTTTCAGTATTTGTCAAACTGCAATGTGACGTGGTCATTAATAGCTTCCCAGGGTGTTTATCGACAATGATATTGTGACATAACATAACCAATGTTCATATTTCCAGATAATAGATTGTCTCACTGTTTAGTTTAATTAACTAATGGTTCTTGACAGTGGGCCACATATCAAATCAAAATCATCAGTCTCAAAGGGCTTCACAATGCCCAAAGTGTAAAAACAATAAATGGTTAGTACACAACATCCCCCAGCCTTGGACCCTCACAGAGGACGAGGAAAAACTCCCACAAAACCTTTTAGGAAAAATGGAAGAAACCTCAGGAGGGGCTACTCAGAGAGGGATCCCCCTACCAGGACGGTCGGTGTGCAATAGATGCCGTACATAATAGTAGATGAGTACATAATAGTTTATTTGGGTGGCACATCCAGATCTGATGTGGGGCAGCACAGCAAACAGCAGCTCAGTCAGCATCATCGTAGGACTGTAGGACCATGCAGGCGCCAACACTGCAACAGATAGGACACACACCCACCCCAGGTATCCAGCGTCCTGTGATCTGAGGGCGAGTGGCGGTTTGTATGGTTTGATCAGATCTGATAAGTAGGATGGTGCCATCCCATGTAATGATTTATATATAAGTAGAAGCACCTTGAAGTCACACCTGCCCTGAATTGGTAGCCAATGTAGTGAGGATAGGATGGGTGTTATGTGGTCGAATTTCCAAGTTTTGGTCAGGATTCTGGCAGCAGCACTCTGGACCATTTGGAGTTTTTTAGTTTGCCCAGTAGGTAAGCCCGAAAAGAGGACATTGCAATAATCAATTCTCGATGATACAAAGGCATGTACTAAAATTTCTGCATCTGCCTTTGTTAGTATGGGTCGAATCTTGGCAATATTGCCAAGATGATAAAATGCTGTTTTAGTGGTCTCCTTAATATGCAGCTCGAATGAGAGGGTAGGGTCGAATTTTACCCCAAGGTTTTTAACGTAAGGGCTCTGGGAGATTACACAACTATCAAAGTTTAAAGTTCTATTCTCAAACACAAATGTCTATGTCTAGCTGGTCCTACGATCAGCATCTCAGTTTTGTTCCCCATGGTTCACATATGAACCATGAAGTGTGCTTTGTCCCTACAACAAATACAGTGTTGTTTTTGAATGCAAAGTCCTTGGGATTCTCAGACACCTAACAAAACATCCAGAACCGCAGCAAAAAGCAAAAACTGTTTATGACGAGACACCCAGAACAAGATTTATTGTCTGGCTTCTGATCATGGCTATAGAGGTCAAAAGCGGGGCATTACAGACCCTTTCAGTCTTATTAACTTAGTGACGCCTAGGGTGTTTGTTTTTGAGCCACCGAGATGTAAAGCAATGCTGGCTTAAGGTATTATTCAATTTGGGGCCTTGAGAAAAGACTCAGATATATAGATTCCCCTGCCTGTTCCTCTCTTCAGTCTCACATAAAAGCACCAAGGTCCTTTTCATTGCCACAGGCCAGCTGTGACATAAGGCTAGCTAATCAAGGTCCTGTCTCTCATCTGCTTACTGTGGCAGTTTTTCTAACCCTTTCAGGTCTGTCAGATATGGTCTCCTTTTGAAATAATCCCCAGCGGTAGAAGAAGGCACTCGGATGAAAATGGATTACTTATCCAAAGCAGAGTATGTGTACCCCTCACCCGCCGAGTGCATGGATGTTACCCCCTGGAAGCACCGACTCCCATTCAGTCATGTCTGACTCGCGCTATTTTCCTTCCACTTTTCTTTCCACCGAGATTCTTGCCTAATCATGTAGGAGAAGTATATGTATAATCTACTTTGGCTCAAATCCTGATCCGTAAGCCTTTTAGTACAAAATGAATGACTACAGCGCCACCGAGGTTTGGGGAGCGGCGGGGGCTTTCTCTCCACAACTCTGCGTGCTTTATGTGGAGCAGGGTAACAAGGGGTTAAGTTCACGGAAGTCAGCCAGTGGGGCCAGTGGATGAGCTCCGCTGCTTCTAATGACAGCATCATCTATCACTGTCATTTAAGGGCTCAGGGAGAAGAAGGCTTGTATCACTCTCGGCCTGGGCCCATATGGCAGAAATTGAACTTGCTGTACAGTGGGGGGCTTGTTCTCCGTGAATATGGCGCAAAAGGGAGACAGACATATGGAAAAAGGATGTAGCGAGACAGTGGCTCTTATGACAGAAACAAAAAAGCAAATAGTCTGAACACATCTTCGTGGCTCAGCAGTCTGAATGCGCGCACTGTACTTGTGACGTTACAGATCTGAATCCAGTTCACACCCTTTCACACATCATCACCTCTCTCTCCGTCTTCTTATCATTATCCACCACATGCTCTGATAGAGCAAAAGTAACTTTAAAATAAGCAAAAAAAAATAGCCCATTGGTGATATTTGTCCCATCCCATTTGTACATAGTCACCAAAACAATTTGGCAGTCACCCCCATTACTATGAGAGTATTGAAGAGTAGCTAGTTAAAGGAGCTCTTTGTATTGGCATATGAATATCATTGGGACAGGAAAAACATCATTTTGAGGTATTATGAAACCATCCACTTCTGGCTGTATTTTTACATTGTTTTCTACGGTCCTTAATCAAGCCTCTGTATTTCCAGCAGACAGAGAGAGGGAGAGAATTGACCTCTCGATAACGTGGGCGGGCATTACCACATCAAGAGGTGGTTGACAGGTACAAAAGGCTTTGGCTTGCTTAAAAAAAAGTTGGATATTGAAAAAGTGACAGCACACAGTTATGTAAGTGCACATTATATGCCAAAAAAAAAATTCCCATGAGAGTGAAACATGCTATGCCATTGTACAACATATTGAGAGTTTTACAAAGACAGAGACACAGAAAGACAAAGACAAAAGAAGGTTTATGTGTAGCATACAATACTCGCATGCAGACTTATTTATCTGTATATAACCATAACAGTAACAGACAACTTACAAGCATCAGTCATTTCCAACCACTGGTCTGGATTTACAGTCAACACAACCTGATGACTGAAGTGCTCCCATGTGTCAGCAAACATTATTCCAAGAAAAAAAAGAACAAGGTACATAAGGGATTGTCTTTGCCATGTCCTGCTGGTGTCACCTTATGAGTCAAATGTTTAGTGTAATATAAATTTATGACACGAACACGATGTTTATTGTAAAATACACAGTGTCGGCATTGGGTCGAAGGCAGGGAAACACTCTGGACAGGTTGTCAGTCCATCACAGCGTGAATCTGCCTGACTTGCATGTCTTTGAAATGTGAATCAAAAGGAATGATGTTCTAACCCACACCTGGTGACTACAGAGGACATCAAGCTACACTGTCATACCATCAGAGGGTTGTGTGTGTGGGTGTGGGTATGTCACTGGGGTTATCAAGTGGGCACCTCCCATCACAGATGCTTCGTTGATTTCGGCCAACAACACCTCCAGAAGGCTCAGCAGTGATTTCTGGCGCCCCAGAAGCAACCCCCTCAACACCAAATACAACTGAATCCTGCCTACACTATCCTGTACCTCTATTTAGGATTAGCCGTTATTCCCAACATTACCCAACAGCACTATAGGTAAGGTTTTTACGTAAAAATACACCTGTCTTATCAGCCTAAATCACAAAATGGGTCTGCAATAGAGAAGAGTGCCCCATCTCCTGTAATTGTGACCCTGTAGATTCGTCCTGTTTGCCCAAATGAAGTTCTGGTGTCAGGTATGTGCACTTCTCTGCTCAGAGGAAGTGGCCTCTTTTGCCTCTCTCGTCCCTTTGGTGAAGATATAAGACACAAACATCACATTACATGATTTCTGGGTATTGAAGTGTACATTTTTCACTGTTCAGCTACTTCTCGTTGCCATTTGGAGCCAAGTACCGTGCAAAGTTGCTCTGTACTTCTGTATATATATCTACTATTTGACCATCTTTGCTCCAAGCCCAGTCACTAACAATAAAGATGTCCGTAGTGCAAGGTTGAATTTAAAAAAGCAGCAACAACTGGGTCCTGTGTTACAGAGGAACAATATACTCCGCAACCTCCAGACACCCAGTCCTTGAGGATAAGTAGACAGATGTACCGACAGACTGACAGACAGAGTGGTGCCAGGATGAAACGCCACCCCCCTGGCACAACACAAGGAGGACAGGGTTGTCCAGTCACACTCCATGTGTAGGGCGAGATCAACACCTCACAGGGCATTGCAGATATAAACAGCAATGAGAGCCAGGACAACCAGTATGCACACACACACACACACACACACACACACACACACACAGTCAAAGCAATTTATATTCACCAGGGTCAGCAGGTCATTCAAGAAGGGGCTACTTCAGTGACCGTTCCCTTCTCTGACCTGTAACCCCAAGGCAGCCCCTGTGAAAACTGTTGAAGGCCCCGTCACAAACTATTTTAACATTTTCAAACAAGCTCAGACCTCATCATGTGTCAGCAGACAAATTCCTGTGCATTTATTGCACTTGTGGTTCAAAGAGTTTCTGATTCTGCATTTCTACCACACTGGTACATGTATTTATTGCACCATCATCTAATGTTTTTTGTCATAACAAAAAAAAAACCTTAATAAACCCTGATTATGAAACCCTGACCTGAGATTACTCAGCAGCCCATTCACAGTGATTTATATTGCTCAGTGTCATTTTTGGTCAGGTCACTGCAAAAGCAAATATTCTGCTGACATGAAATGTTCCTTTGGGCGATTATGAGGAAACAGTGGTGGCGCTTCAGCCTTTAAATCAGTTGAGACGACTGACCTTTTTGGTTGTGCAGCAGCTACATGGCACCACTTGGCATCAAGTGTGATGAATTAGCCTGTCTCCTTCAACAATGCCGGAAATGTTTAAGGGTTATAAACAGCTGAATGATATTGGAGAGTCTTGAGCCACTGGGAAGCAGGAGATTTCTCGGACACCACACTGGAGAATAAAAATCACTCTAACTGCCTTTGACAGTTAGTGTGATTTTCAGTTACAGCTGAAATCGTGCATTACATACAGTATCTGAGGTTTGCTCCTCTCTCAGCCCAAAGCCTCGCTGTAGGGAGGAATGGATGGAAATCGCACTGAAATTCGACGTCACATGGCGACAGTGCCCATGCGAGAGTGAGAGAAGGGGCTTTGTGAAAGGAAAGCAGCACCAGCGAGACTCACATTGGGAGAAAAGAGGCTTATCAGGCTTTTTTTCTCTCCCTCTCTTTTCGTATTTCCTACTCATGCTCTCGGTTCCCATGGCAGCGGTGTTGTGTTTGCATGAGCACCTAACTCGCGGCAGCTCTCCTGGCTGTGGGGGAGTATCAGTGAGCCAAGCCAGATGCCCTCTCTCTAGGTAGCGACGTACCTCTTCTGCTGCTTCCCACACAAACCGTCCACCGGGCTCCACACACAGACACACCGCAGAGCCACACTGTATCTTCATGTTTTCAATGACAGCAAGAAGGTAGCAGAAATGAGGGGGAAAAAAGAGGCATAAATTGGCCCCAGGTGTCTTCACTAGAGAGCTGTGTACCTGACATTGTCAGGGCATTACACCAGCTTTTTGGCTTGTGGCCTTTAACAAATAACTCCTGACCTCCTGACACAAGCACTCACCTGCAGAACTGTGATACCAAGAAGTGATTGCTATTTTCAATTGTATTGCAGTTTGATAAATTGTTAAATTAAAAACTATGTATGTGTATATTAGAAATAGGATCTCCCCATTCCAGAAATCATCTTGCAAGCCCTGCTTTAAAGCAAGACGTTGGGCAGGCAGGCTCAGAGTACTGTATGTAGAGAGCAGATGGTGTAATAAGATACAACAGCCACAGACAAAGCCTCTGCCTGCATGAGATGGTACTTACATAGCGACACAGTAATCATCATGGGCCATATATTTTTCTATCAAATTGCTGCCTTGTAAAATCCCAACCATTGCATATGGGGTCATAGTGTGCAAGGTCTTCCTGAAAGTTCAAAGCTATGCATTTCAAATGAATTTTACTGTTTTGTGCAACTATCAGTTCATTTAGTCACTACCACACCTGTATGTGGGCCTGTAGAGCTCAATTGGAAGAGCACAGTGGAAACACTGCCAAGGTTAGGGCTGTTAAACATAAACACTCATTGTTCTCTGAGGCACTTTGGATAACAGCATACACTAAGTGGCATATCTTCGGCACACTCTTCTTGACTTGAGGGGTCGAAAGGTGTGTTTACAGTACAATACCATCCTCCCAAAGTCTGATTTTGTTTTGTCTTGTAAACAGCCCGCAGATTCACACCATCCTGGTCAATTATGTAACTCAGGACGGTTGCGTAAGGGAAGCGAACACAGCCCATCAGGCATGACGCGATGTGGCTCGTTCTTCAACACTTCACCGTGTTGTTGGGAAAACAACTGCACACCAACAGCCCATCTGATTCCACATAATAACCGGTTATCGTAGAAAGATGATAGAGTTCAGGTGTGTTTGTGCGTGTGTGTGTGTATGTGAGCATTTATGCACACACGTGTACATACTGTAAGTGCGCATGTGTATTGAAATGTGCGTGTGTACGTACGTGTGCGACCAAGGGCTTGTATGTGATGCAGCGGTGAGGGTGAAAAGGGATGTTTGTAACAGATAGTTCCCCCTCTACCTCCGAGGGATGGTTCTTACAACTGGATGGGCTTGAAATTAATGCTTTGTGTGCTGTGAGATTGGCTTTCACTTGCATGAAAATCAGTTAGCACCAAGATACGCCAGTTCTAGTGTTGAATGTGGTGGGAGGCATATGATTGTAGTCGTTACCCTGCTGCAAACAGGATTGATCCTCTGCAACAACAATGCGATGGCATACAGCGCAGATCAAAGCATCAACAGAGGACACAACTGAGCTGGTGTGCAATTGCAGGATTAGTCTGTGCTAATAAAAACATCCCTTTCATAGTCACACAGTGAATTCAGCTAGTGTATTAGCACAGTGGTTCTCAATTCTGGTCCTCAGGGTCCAGAGTACCACTGGTTTTCTACCCTACCAGGTAGTTAATTGCATTCGCCTGGTATCCCAGGTCTAAATCAGTCCCTGATTAGATGGCTGGAATGGAAACCAACAGGGCTCCGGGTCCCAAACCACTGTATTAGCAGACACCGGCACATAGTACATTACTCACAAAGGAAACTCACTCACAGGTCTGACCTCGTGGCGATAGTTTACACCAAGGATGGGCAAACATGTGCCGTGGAGGGCCGAGAGTCTGCAGGTTTTCATTCCAACCAATCGCTACAGCAGGTGATTTCACCGATTCGTTCCTCCTCTCTGGTTGAAGGTGAGCTAACCGTTCAGGTGCTTATCAATTAAGATTAAGGAACACATTCACACAAGGATTTCCTTATTTAACCTAATACATTTAGAAAAAAAACAACAAACACATGCATCCTTGGTAACCCAGGATATGAGTGTAGTACAGCACATCAGCTGGTTCCTGATGCACACACATCCCTTTGATGGCGAGTAAAACAAACGCCCAGCGTCACCATGAGCTGTCAAACGTAACAGCTCTTGGTATACCATCATGTGCAGGCCTAGTTTATTAGGCGCCAAGAGCACACCTCCATTCATGTCAGCACTAATAAGAAGAGCACCGTGTTTACAAAGGGTAGAAACCATAACATCTGTCGCCAGCGGCAAATGTTAGTCATTCTCGATAAATTGTGTGATGTTCCGGTCTTCCAGATGTTCATACATGCATACTGTAGCACATTTGCTAGGCTAGTTGTGCTGTTAACATCGCCATAGGCAGTTTAAGCCTTGCTGCTGCATGACTGCACCATGTGCTGCAAAGTACAGTATCAACAATATCCAGGATACCAATGGAGGCTCTACGCCCTCTAGTGGTCATAGTGATATTAAAATGATGCAAAACAACAGCTCAATGCAGGTTCCCTCAGGTCAGCTAATGCAATCTTTCATTTCTATCAATACAAGACACCAATAATCTGACAATAAATAAAGTAATTAATTAATTAGAACTCTGTTGAAATTAATTTGGATTTAATTTTAATAAAAATTCATTTCATACTGTACAATAAAAATATCCAGTGGTACCATTTTACCAGTATTGTAAAATTAACTTATAAAATCAAGAGAATAGATGAAATCAAAAGTCAAAGAAATATCCAAAATTCATGTGTTATTTTCATCTCAAGAAACAGTGAGGTAAATCTAATCTAGAGTCAAGTTTGGGGTCAATTCATTTTCATTTCACTAAAATCAAAATGTAAATTGAAACTGTACTTCACATAATACAGAGCCTTTAACATTTAAATAAAAATCTAAGGTAAGGAACATTTCATGGCAAAAATACTGAATTTCGAAGAAGTTCCAATTCCTGAATTGATTAAATTGAAAGTAAATGCCTAATGCTGGTGAGAGTACTGCATAGGAATTAGTGATGAGGAATGTTACAGCTCACTGATATGTATGTAAACTCTGGCCAAAAATAACTTATACCCCCCACCCCCACTCAATCTATACTTATAGGTGCAGATCTGAAAATGCTTGATTGATATAATTGTGGAAAATAAAACCCTATACTATCACATGGCCCAAACAACATTGAAGGTTGTGAATTATCCAAGAAACCTCAGAGGTCACCTCACTGTTTTCTGGCTTTGGGCATCAAACATACACCACTGTGCAACACTTAGCACTGAGTCGTTACATGAATAAAGTCAGTCTCCTTATTCAAACCTCTTAAAAGGTAAGAACAAGGTTATGGAGATTGCAAAGTGGTATTGACAAAGCTTAACCCTAACTAGTTAAATCAGTTAAATCTACATATCTAAGTCTTGCAGATCTACAGAATATGAGGTGCCAAGGCAAGGAGGTTGGGGGCTGAACGTCGTGTCTGAGCTAGACCAATGGCACTCGTGACCAAATGGTGACTTGATGCATCTGGACCCTATCACAATAAATTTTGTCCACATGTATGGAGCTGTGTCAACAGAGCCAGTCCAGCAGAACGTCTTGCACCTCACCACACAAGGCACATTAAGAAATTATTTTAATCTGATAAACCAATTCAAATAAGACTTGGTGTCGAAGTTAGGTCTGGATTAGACTGGATACCAACCAGATCTCTGAATTAACAGATACTCTAAGTGCCGTGTGTGTGTGTGTGTGTGTGTGTGTGTGTGTGTGTGTGTGTGTGTGTGTGTGTGTGTGTGTCATGAATGTGGATGCAGGTAC
>CABFOQ010052553.1:28592-47140 GCA_900660455.1 Gephyroberyx darwinii
CACGTTCGCTCCTTCACCAGGTAAATTCACCTGGTCAATGACTGCAGCCTGTCATGGCAACAAATGGACCAATCAGGATATTAAATATACTGTCTCCATGGAAACATGTCCGTGGTGGGATGATGATGCGACAATGGTATATCAACTTTGTGTTTATGTTTTATGTTTTGTTATGCATTGTATTGGGAGAATAAAGGTCATAGTAATTGAGCCCACACTTTTGTAAGTTTCGTAAGCAATCACCAGAAAACACCTTGGAAAAATGGTCATACAGAAACTTTGTGTCTCAAATAGTCAAACTTGAACTGACTTTCTGCTTGACATGAATAAAGGACAAAACACACCTGTCAAAAAGAACCAAAAAATCATTGACAAAGCTTATTAAAAACCAACACATTTAAGCTGCAATAGCCTTCATCGGGGTATAGGATTGCATGCTTAGTCAACAAGTGTTTAAATGCTACAAGAACAAATGCTATAATGTTCTTGTTTATGAAATGGCATTCTATGTCCTTAAGGTTGCAATGTTATGGTGCCTCCTACACCAGGTGCAGCCCTGAGGTGGCCATTTTTTATGTCAATGATTATATTTATTGTTGACTATCCTGTAACCCTTATGAATGCTATTTCAACCAAAACATGTTGGTTTTTAATATCAAAGCCTTTTCACTTGTTCTCCTGAGTATCTTTTACGTCAGTATTTTTTTTCATTCCTTTGATTGACACCAGCATTTTCAGTAGTTTGACTTGAGTTTAGGGTCATGAAACGCCCCCATAGAATTAAAATAATTAAAAAAATTAAAATTAAAAATAAAATGTTATTTGAATTTAGTTGATATAAGTAGGTTGTGTTGCAGTTGTAGGATTATTTACAGTCAAAACATCTAATATTACTTTCTAAGTAGAAACAACTGTTAAATTGATCACTATGAAACCAGGGATAATCTGATCCTGTCAAAGAGAAAATGGATAAATTAGGGCAACTGTTGAAACATGATCAATACAAAATCCATGGGAGTTAAACAACTTGATTGCAAAAATGAAATATGGTTATTATGGGAAAGCTGAACATGATCTAATCTGAATGAAGGCTACAACATTCCGGTTCCTCTCTGTCACGTAGGCCTACAGTTGGGAGATTAGGCTACCTTCTCTAGGATTAGTAGCAGAAATACAAAAAACATTTTCCTGCTTTTCAAACACAATTGCATCTTTGCTTCTAGTTCATTCCACACAATTGCTTTTTTCAACTGATAACTTATGTTGTGATCTGATTAAATTATCCAAATGTCATCATGGCAGAAGCTATAGTGCTTCTATGCACTTCACCCCACGTTTGATTATTGACTCCATATTGACAATTGCTCTTCAAATGTCAATGAAAAAAGAAATTTACAGAGGCTTCCTTCTAATCCAGTTGGCCTAATCTGCCACCGGTCCAATCCACTCAGATGATGGTGACCTCCCGGCTCTTCCTCTTGATGCAGTCCAGGGTCAGGCTACGGGTACCAGCCTTGCGTGGCCCCTCTCCCAGCTGGGGGGATGGAGGTGGGGCTGATACATTTATAGACTGAGCTGAATGTAGTGATTGACTAGAGGCTTGTAAGGACGCCTCTCTCTGCTGGTGTCTCATCAGTTGGTCTCCATGCTGCTCCCATTCTGTTGGCTGCTGGTCCCCCTGATGCTGGTTTGTGGTTGGCTGTTCGATAGGCTGCTGGCTCCTGGTTGGCTGTAGGTCTCTTAGGAGCTGCAAAAGTTCTCTCTTCTCCAGCTCTGCTTCTGCCAGCTCCTGTCTCCTCAGTCGCTCCGCCCCTAACAGGGCACACATGTCGCACATCACCCGGGACAACTGACCCTGCATGGAAAAGTACACAATTTATGTTAGATACACTAACACAGCTCACATTAAGAGTTGTTGTGTGTTGTGGCCTTATAAACTGGATGTAAATAGGTGAGAAGGACCGTGTGGTCACCTTGAGCTCCTCCACCTCGTTCTTCAGCTGAGACTCTTTCTGCACCATGTGTCTCCTCTGGGAGTCCAACCGAGACTCCATTTCTCTCCTCACCTCGTCCACCTTGCACAGCATCTCTGCCCTACAGTAAACATATAATGAGGTCAACAGTATGATTTACAAAAATAATATAAAGTGTTCAGTGACACAATCACTTCTATGTTCTGGATTGGGGATAATGAAGGAATATTCACAACCACACACATACCTGAGCATCTCCACCTCTGTGCGCAGCTCTGAAACACAGTTATGCTGTGATTGGTCAATAGAGAGAAGGGTGTGGCCACAGCCATTTGGACACTCCCTGCTACGGAAGTTACACTCTGACAGGTGAGCCTCCAAAACCCGCCTCTCTACCTGCACAGGACAACCTGAGAGAACAAAGACACAGTGCTGCATACATGTTCACTAAGGCTTCAAATGAAGCAACCATACACCCCTTTTATGTGTATATAAGGGAAACAACTGTACAAAACTGATGGCCCTTAAGTGAAATGTGGTTTGTATTCAGGTTTTGCAAGAAAAATGCATAACAATCACCATAAACCATAGGGGCAAACATCCCTCTCTTGTACTCTATCCCTCATCTGTGACCTTTTTAATTCATTTGCACTCCACAGCAGGGCACACTACCCTATGTTGCTGCTAGTAGTATTCAACACTGCAAAAAATCCACACCACATGCACTCACTCCCACACTATACCTACCACAATGGTAACATATGTACTCTCCACCTGCCAATGACAATGATGGTCACATACACATACACTTTGAAATACGGTAAATGCTCATTAAAGAATGATGGAAAGTCGACCCTGAAAGCACTCTGGAGGAGGCCAGTGCACCATGTTCAGTGGTAGCACTTGGTCATGTTAAACCTTCCTGAGCAAGTCCTAGGTGCAGTAGTAGTCTGTGTAAAGTAGCCATGACAACAAAGAGAGACACCTGTTCCCCCAACACACGGGTGTCATATTACCTTTTTTATCCAATGCACCAAAACAGATAATCCATTTACCATCACAATAACTACTACAGAACAAATCTTAACAAAGACCAAGCTGTACAGATGATCTATCACTCAGTCTGTGAAAGCTGTCATACCTGTGTTAGAGCAGGAGATGAAGGTGAACTCACACTCATCCTCATGTGTGTGCAGGGTCTCCAGGGAGCAGACCACCTCACAACCCTGCCCTGCATTCACACAGCGGATCTGCAGACGGCTCAGGTCATTACGCATGTACCTATTATCAAACAGAAAAAGACTATCAGAGACAGACAGCAGTGTACGTGGAGATACGTATGCGCTTGTGACCCTAAAGTATAGCAGAAATAATCGGAGAAATTAAAGAAAGAAAAATCATCGGCTAGAGACACACACACAGGTAGAGATAGAGACAGAGAGGGAGGACCTATACAGTGGTTTGAGACTGCTGATGTCCAGTGCCAGTCTGTCCTCAGGACAGGAATGGTGGTGGACCAGCCAGCTACTGATGCAGGCGCTGCAGTATGCATGTTCACAGGGTGCCTGGAGGGGGCGCTCCAACACGTCTCGACACACACAGCATAGCAGGCCCTCATTCACATAGCCCACAAACCTCTCCAGGTCATAGCCCATCCTACAAACACATACACACAAATATCAAGGACAAAAGTAGACTCAGTGGTTTCCTCCCTTCCTGATTATCAAGCCAAAGAGTGACGTTCTCACCTGACAAAGTTATTGTTCGTTTCATCCAACTCTTCTGTCTTCCTAGCCACTTTTCCTACAGGTGACCTTCCCTCTTGGTCTCTCTACTTCTTCATTCTTCTCTCTCCTTTCCTGCTGTTCCATCAAGGTGAGGGTCTCCTTCTCTGATGCCCCTCCCCTGCGTCTCCATGGAGAGGTATCCCTGACAACAAGGGTTCAGAACACGGGCTGGCACCTGGCAGATGAGATCAGAGAGACAGACAGAATTACACAGAGTACACACACACACACACACACACACACACACACGCATAGACAAGGCCTTCAGTACTGTGTTTTACTTACTGCCATACCGATAAAGCTGGGTTGTGGTACAGCCTCTGCAGATTATTGATGTCCTTCAACTTCAGCCTGTCTCCCTCTCTTTATGACCCACCCTTTCCCAGGCTTTTCTTCCAGTCTCTCTCTCTCTGGGTGTGGGATTAACGTGGATTACACTTTCCTCCTCCCTGATTGGATTACAGACTCCACAACTACATCAGATGACAGTTTCTCTCAAACCACAAAAATCAAAGAGCAACCTAGAGCCCTTGTCTCCTCCCATCTCTCTCTCTCTCTCTTTGTCTCTCTCTCTCTGTGTGTGCGTGTGTGTGTGTGAAGAGAGAGAGAGAGAGAGAGAGAGAGAAAGAGAATGGTGCAGGACACATTAACCAAATTAAAATAAAGTAGCAACAATTTACTGATGTTGCATACATTCAGTCACAGGTGCAGTTGGCATCATCCATATCAGGTGCAAAAATAATTTAGCATTCCTCCACGTCAACTCACTCCACCAGAGGAAATAATGACAAACAGTTAAAAGTTTTCTAAAAACCTTGCACGTTCAAACGTCTAATCTAATGAAAGCGCTGAACTGGGATCAACTGTAGGGAAAGAGCTACAACACGTTTGACTATTAGGTGCACTCGATTTACTCCTCCAAGATCGAGGGGCTGCTGACATTCGTTAAGGACAAAAGCCCTGTCTCCCGCAAACTCGGGCGGGAGTATGAAACCAAACGCACCCTTACAAGTTTTGACCACGCCCATTATAGCAACGCAGCCAATAACGTTCTACAAAACTTCAGCGGGAGAAACAGACGGACCGGACTGAAGACTTCATAGGAAACCAGAGGGATATCATTGCCGTTTTGTCTATCATTTTGTGATTTAAAAGTTTTTCAGGTCCAGGTACTTCTTCTGGTATGTGCGACAAGTTGTCACATTTGATCAAACATGATAAAATATCAAATATGATAAAAGTCAGTCAGTCTAGTCAGTGCCAGCGGTGGCACAACTGAGACTTGTGTTTGTTGCTAACGTGTTAGCTTGCTAGTCTGCTATGGCCAGAGTGATATAAAATGCCACCATGAACAGAATATAGCTTGATGAGTTAATCCAGGGGTTCCTATACTTTTTCATGTCAAGGATTTAGATATAAGTACGCACTAGACCACGAACCTCTATTTAGGAGAAATTTTCGTTCGGTATGATTTTAGTGTAGAATTGCAAAACTGTACAGTAGATGGGGATGACAACCACAGAGTGAAACCAACAAAACAGCCTCCTTCCCTTATACATTCTCTCATTGTAAATTAAATAATCTTTTTTGCTGGGGACCCCCTCAAGCTCCTTGTTTCTGGACCCGACTTTAGGAAGCACCGTTAACGGACATATAGTATGCTAGTTAGGTACTAGTGCGCTACCAATATTAACTGCTGTGTTGTCATTCATTGCTCAGTATGTTTAGGAGACAGTTTATCATTGTGTTTGTTCTAACCACAAACCTAACCACAGAACAATGCGCCGCTCAGGGGCCCCCAGCCAGCTCTTGGGTAATGCTGCAAAAAAGCCCCGATTCTTGCCCCCTGGGGCATCTCCTCCATGTGTTGTGGCTGAAGCTAAACCCTTGGCCCCTAAACTCAGTTTAGGCAACGTACTGGATAAGGTAATGTAATGTATGCTGCCTATGAGGACGGTTTCCCTATGACCCCTCAGAATTCAGTCCTTCCCACCATTGTTTATCATCCAGTGTTATTTCAAAGTTGTCCAGATCATAAGTTCACTCTAACTCCCTCCTTCTGCAGGTCCAGAGAAATCTAACAGCACCAGCTCTAGATAAAACAGGGTATGATGCCCAACCCAGTGCTGATGAAGATGCCCCGGGAACGTCCAGGGCTCTGGCTCGTGTTCTTAGTGCAGCAGAAAGTAAGGAAAATGAGACTGAGAGAGAATATCCTCACTCTACAACAGGAGAGTACACAGAAGACCACAAACCAGCAGGTGAGACACACGTCTGTGTGTGTGTGTGTGTGTGTGTGTGTAAGAAAGTGAGTGAGGGAGGGAATGCCTGTATCTCTTGTATCTCTTCTCGACAAGGTTTGTTAGAACACTATATTTTGAGATATGACTTTTCCAGTCTACTGAAACATTTTCTGGCAGAGACTGTGTGTATACAAAGGAGTCCTGCTTCCCAAAACAGTCTGCCAGGTCTGGGTTACGATCCAAAAGGTAGCTGAAGCTTTCAGACTGAACAATGCTAATTTTGTGTGACACTCCTTAGACTCTACTGATACATTCAGCATACAAATGCACCTCCAAGCTACACTTATTTCAATAAAATGTCAAAATTGATTTTCACTGTTTGTGACTAACCCTATGTATTTTGGTGGACAAAGATTGTAGGAAGAACAGTTGAACAGCTATTAAGGGCTACTTGAAAACCTGTAAACTCTGAACCTAGTAGATATTCATTGTTAATAGTTGGCTAAATTAGTTGTCCTTGAAGTGACCAAGAAAAATGTTATTGGAGAAACAGCATAATGTGAGTCAAACCCATAGTGTCATAAATAGCCTACATGATGTGTGCATTAGCAGATACCAAGGTGCCCTCAAGAATGGTAATTTATAGACAAAGTTCACCAGTTCACAGTATCAGATGATTTAGCACATTTTAGGAAGAAACTCCTGCCTGAAACCCCCTCCTACACTTTGGAAATGCCTAATTCAGATATCTAACCCTCTCTAACTGGATCCCAATTCTAAATTCTCAACTATAAAACCTCTCTAATTTACTACACCTTGAAGGGATTTATTTTCTTGCCTTGCACAGGTATATTGTTTGATTGGAACAAACTCTTTTTCTCATCCATGAACGCTAGCTCATATCAACCCTGACTCAGTTGTTACTATTGACTTTTTTTTAGAAGCAGGAGTGTTTTAACTCAACACAAGCCCAATCAGCTTACACACTCCTCGCTGGCACACACTTACACACACAGCATCTGCCCACTTCATTCCCTACAGTATTTTCTCTTACACATACTGTAAATTGGATGATCGCAACATTCAAGGTCACAGACACGATGTTGTCGTCATTGAGTCAATGCCTTTAAAACAATGGAGCAGTCTGCAAATATTTTAGAAGTATCTTCTGAGAGCTTTATAGTAAAACGTGTGTGTGCCTCATTTTCCTCAAAATGTACGTTTACCACTTTTTACATAAATTGCCATTTGACGCAAGAGTTAATTGCAATGAAAACGTGATGATTTTGCGGCCTGTCCCCCCTCTGTAGCTAATAATAACACACAAAGATGGACGCTAAACCAGGCGGTCTGAGTGACAGCAGGTCCAGCGTTACGCAAACAGGCGGGGTAGTGCAGCGGCAGCGCCGGGCAGATTAGGACTGTGCTCGGGATCAGTGAGCAGACGCGCTTCGTCTCACTCCCTCCTGCCAGAGCAACTAGTGCCTCTCTATATTCCTCCCTTTCACACGCGCCTCGTTCTCGGCTTTTGGTTCCACGCGATCTCCACCCGATCCGACAATGTGTTTCGATAATTTGTATCCGTATTATCAACGCAGAGTTGAGATTTATTTCATACATAAACCATAGACTGTAGAAAAAAGGTATAAACGATCCCCTTCTCGGGCATGCGCAGCGCGCGCGCACAGATCCCCTCCCCCCCACTTAGTTAAGCCAGCGTTATTTCAAACCAATGTTTTATTTCGGGAAAATAGGCAATTGACCTGGAACAACCTGTATTACTATGTCTCAAGACTGTTTCCACATGACTCATTTTGCTGTCCTGATGTTAATATTAAGAACAGTGTGCCTGCGCTGTGCCCTGTACTGTGCTTGGTTTGGGTTTAGAGAGACCGAGCTGTAAGTAGGTCGGGCTGGGTTTAAGCGGCTTAGCTACGTCAGCCTAAGCTGGGAGGAATTCATCCAAAGCCCTCCGCGGTAGGCGGGGGCCTAAACGAGGCTGGCCTAGTTAAGCCTGATTCTTATTGTGTGCACAGCCTGTTTTTGTTGTGCAACGTAGCTGAGAGAGAACATACTGGCAGTGTATGTATCCATGCATGTGTTAGACATAGTATGTGTTTGATGCAGGAAATAGGAAGAGAAAGAAAATGAGAAGTGTGTGAGTTAAGCCAGTATTAGCTTTATCACCGTGGACCAAGAGAGGGAGAGGGAGAGAGAAAGAGTGGGAGACCATCAGAAGGGACAATAGAAGAGGACAGGGGGAACAGTAAAGAGCCACAGAGCGGAGTGTGGTGATTGAAACGTGCCAGCTATAGGCCTGATTTGGTCTGTGTCAGTCCGCTATGCTCTAAGATGGCGTCCAGCTCTGTGTTCCTGTCCAGTATGGTGGGTAAAGCTCGCTCCTCCAACTTCACCCTGTCTGAGAAGCTGGACTTGTTGAAGCTGGTCCGTCCACATGTCCGGATCCTGGAGGAGCACACCAACAAGCATGCTGTCATTGTTGACAAGAACAAGTGCTGGGACACTGTGGCTGAGCTGTACAATGCCTTGGGAGGGGACAGACCCCCTCGCACCGCTCAGGGCCTCAGGACCCTCTACAAGAGACTGAAGGAATCAGCCAAGCAGGAAGTGATGCAGCGGAGACACGCCCAGCCAGAGTACAGAGGAAGTATCTCCGAGCCAACCAGGAGAGTTATGGAGATGATCCCTCACCTGTTTCACCATGTGCCCATACACGATAAAGACCAGGCACTGCGCAGGTACAGTATGACAAATACACATAAACACACACACACACACACACACACACACACGCGCGCACAAGCACACATATAACTACAGACTTTAGAGTGGAGTGAGCTCAGGAGGAGGAGGAGGCTGCTTCCCAAACCCAATTAGATTGCACACACTTTATTTATTTAAGTGCTGCCATTACTTATTGACATGTTCGTAGTTTATTCAAGATATGAATGAATTCTATTGACCACTGTTATTCAAGCACATTCACACTGAAAATACTTAAGTTTCTAACAGACAAAACCGTATCCCATTGTATCCCATTCCTGTGTGAATTACTCAGCTAAACATTCAATAATTCACAACAATTCACTTTCCATACAAAATTGGTCAGATTAATAATTCTTTGATTTTGTGTAAATGCTATAGTTAACTTTTTTGTTCCAGTTGGTAATATAACTCTGGTTTATCCTTGATCCCATCTCTAGGTTAATATACAGCAAGCGCAACTCTCCTATTGAACATCCTGGCAGCAGCTCCTCTCTGGCTGGACTCCAGGAGTATCCGCTGGCGGTCCCCATTCTCCCCCATGAGGTGGTCCAGCTAGACGCAGAGGAGGATGTTAAACCACCACCAGACCTCCCCATCCTCCCCACACACATAGGACCAGGGCTAGAGGGAGGTCAGGAGTGTGAGGGGGAGCAGGACTTGGGCAGCGTCCACGATTATGACGCTTCCCTGTCTCCCGCCACTTCCTCTGTTAACATCCCCCTCTCCACGTCTCCTGTGCCCTTACGGCATGACCTCTACCCCAATGACATCTACCCTCACCATGAGCCTGACAGGTTTCGCCCTCTGCACCTGGCCAAAGAGGAGCACGAGCTGGTGCTGGCTAATCACAGGAAGGTGGCCGTCTACCTGGAAGAGAAGAGAGAGGGGCTGAAGAGGAAGCAGGAACTGGAGGAGGAACTTCTGAGGGCCAAGATCAAAGTGGAGAAACTAAAGGCTGCTAGACTCAGACATGGGCTGCCACTTCCTCTATAACACACACATGCGAGAGGAGAGGCTGAGGAACAAATCACACTCATTCGTTTTATGTTCGGGAGCTGCTTTTGAACTGCTTTGCAACTGTTGTGCCTCTGACAGACACTAACGGCCTGTATGCATATTGTGGATACAGCTAGCCAACTATTGTTGCCACCAGTCTCTTTTAATGCCTGTTAGTGTTACAAAGTTAGTACAAATTAATACACTGTTAGTGTATTAATTCTCATCATTCTACGAGTTGTTCACAGCAGAGACAATAAAATATGTGAACATTGACGTCACTACATGTGTTTGAAGGGAATTTATGAGTGAAGGGTGAGGGTGTACCCTGCTGGCGTCTTTTTCCTGCCTAGATCCGCCTCCAATATGTATCTTTTGGATTGTTAGTATAAAGTTGATGTTTTTTATTATCCAAAATCCAAGCAATATCATGCAGGTATAGGATACTGAAGCTTCTATGAGCTCAGTTTATACCAGAGGGACTGTGCTCTATTGATTCTATCAAAAGATTCTCATATAGAAATCAAATGTAATAAATCAAGGATGCGTTGGTTTTTAACACTATTAACAAAATTAGGTGTGCTGAAAAAGTAAAGAATCAACACTGGGTTTAGAACTGAGACATTTTCAATGAAACCTCAGCCTATGTTAAGACCAGGGTAGCACTGTTGCCAATGACGTGAAATCCTGTACATTGGGATGATGAAGCTGTTTGGCTGAAAGAACTGAAATGGTTCAAATCAAGAATTCTCTCTGGCTGCTGCATAGATGGACAGTTGAGGGAGGATAGAAAAAAAGAAAAGGTGGGATCAGTTTTGTGACTTTGTTATTAAATGTATGTGATTACATGTTATTGTAACATTGGTATGAGTGTTGTCTGTTTCTTCTACATTCATACAATCATTTATATTAAAAACTTTTAAAAGGTTAAAATTCTCCTGGACTTGTGTTCATTGAACTTTGGACAGGCATATCTTCTCTGAACTTCAGCCTCTCTTTTTCCTTACTTGGGTTGTAAATCATATACCTGTAGTTATCTTGATCACTGTTACAGTGGTTAATGACAAAAGAACACTAATGAGAAACCAATCAACTGAGACTTGGTAACAAGCTGCAATGGCATTGTCAACACGAGCATTTAAAAGCGGTTTCTTGCATGTTCACTAACTTTGCATGAGGTATATTCCTTCTCCAGGTGCATGAATGTATGGGGGAAATACATTCAGAGTGAGTCTGTCAGATTTCTCATGACTGATATTTATAGCCTTGGAGGACCAGTGACCTCTGCTGGGTGTTGTGTGAGTTGAGCATTAGTTCATTCAGTTGGTCTTAAACTGCATCTTCAGCTGCCGTGTTTTGTCTTTGTGATCCAGGGCTGAGATGTTCCCCTCATTTGAGTTCTGGGTCCCCCCAGATCCCAGCGGTGGGGGTGGGGTTGGTCTCTGATCCTGGAGAAGTGGGCTCAGAGTCTGGCCGCAGTCAGGATGGAGTGCGCTACTTCAGTGTGATGTGGTGTAAGGCCAGTAAGAAGAAACACAAGCGCTGGGAGGGAGACGCAGTGCTGGTGACAAGAGGACGCACTGCCACACTCAAAGATCTGGAGGGCAAGGACATTGGCAAGGGTGAGACAGAGGCACGCCTGTTTACATGTTTTATACTTGATGTTGCATTTTACATTTACAGTAGCAGGTTGGCATAGTGAATATGAGGACTGCCATTCAACTGGATGACCAAGGTTCACCCCCTACTGAAGTGTCCTTGAGCAAGATACTGAATCCCTACCAGCTCCAGGCGTGCTGTTCTGTAGGTGACCCTGTACTCTGACATCCCTGTGGGGGGCAAGCAAAAAGAATATATTCCAATCGGGTTCAATAAAGTATTGCATTACATTTAGGCATCTAGCTGATGCTCTTATCCAGTGCGACCAACAATGAGTCCAACCTTTAAGTAAGTTTCAGTTCCAAGATCACCATCAGTACAAAAAAACTAATAGTGAAGATGCAAGTCTATAGTGAGCCATAGTGCACTGACAACGCTGAAGAACGCACAAGAGAATCTTTCTCACTACACAGACAATGCATTTGTACATGTGTGCGTGTCTGTGTGTAGGTAGTGGCTACAAGGTGTCAGAGCTGGCTGCCTTGTGTGAGGGAGAGACTCTGATGATTGGAGGGAAGGAGGTGGAGGTGATGGGGGTGATATCTGCTGAGGACTTCGCCAGGGGACGATGTTTCCAAGAGGTCCAAGTGGAGAAGGAGGTGCCATGTATGAAGTCAGCTCCACTCCCCTCTCGTCGCCTGGCATTCAAACCTTTCTGTCGCCCAACACTATTGGGCAGAGCAGAGCAACCAGGGGCCAAACCACAGGAGGAGCAATCCTGCAAACCTCACCATAACCCCCTAGCTCCAGGTATATAAACACAACCAGAACCTTGTTTAGTAGAACCCCTCAGAATGGAGGTTGTTCTGCACAATGCTGAATTCCCAACCACACCTTTGCATGCATACACATTCAGCAACAAAGTCCAGTTCTGATCAATCAATAGAATATATTATCAGCCTTTTTGCTATCATACCTGTTTGTTAGACCAGTCTCTACAGAGGTTTGGATAAAATAGGTTCTGCAGTAAAATCAGCACAAATTCTACATCAAACCTCATATGTTACCAACTTTTGCTTTTTTTAATGGCATATTTTGGTTTGGCACAAAGCTTGTTATTACACATAAAATACATGTGCATGTATTACAATGTACTTTTCACACAAATATTAATGCATGAAACACTCAAGGCCTCTGGCTCTCTGTAGGTGCGTTGGTGATGCCACGTCCCTCGCCCAACCACCAGTGGTCTTGTAACAAGTCAGGACTTCCTGTGGTCGATGTGGTGGTTGACCCTTACCTGACCACTCACCTCCGACCCCACCAGAGAGACGGCCTGCTGTTCCTCTACGAGTGTGTCATGGGCATGAGGTAACGGAGCTGTGTCTGTAACACAGGTTGTGAAACGATGGGTAGTGATCCTGTTAATAGATTATGTTGTAGGAGGAAATACCTTTGCAGTTGAAAAGGAGAATTTCAGCTACATGTGGCAAAGAAAAGAACAGAGCTTTTATTCTTAAAGACAACATCTCAACTATCACAGCCTTCAACAGGTTTCCTAATGGATTATATTGTGATATTGTCTGTGTGTGCTTCAGAGCCACGTGTCGTTACGGGGCTATCCTGGCTGATGAGATGGGTCTGGGGAAGACCCTGCAGAGTGTGGCGCTGGCCTGGACTTTGCTAAAGCAGGGACCATATGGTGGGAAACCGGTTGCTAAGCGTGTCCTTGTGGTTACTCCTGGCAGCCTAGTGCAGAACTGGGGTGCAGAGTTTAACAAGTGGCTGGGCCGTGAGAGGATCAGTGTCTTCACAGTGGATCAGGTGAGGGGGAGGGGGAAATTGTGTTCATTTTGAGCAGCAGGGTAGCATATTGAGTAGGGAGACTCCCCTTTATAAGAATTTCCTTATGGGAAGTACCGCAGTCATTCATTTACAGTCTTTATTCATATGCATGTCCATAAGTATGTGTTTATTGTCATACCTGTGTAGGACCACCGGATAGAGCAGTTTGTGGCTTCTCCTCTGTACAGTGTTCTGGTGATCAGCTATGAGATGCTGCTGCGCTCCCTGGAGCAGGTATGTGGAGCTCACTTCTTGCTGTGTTTTGTGGAACAAGTTGTTAATGTTTTTACTGCTTCACCTTATTATATAGTTATCTATGGTTTATTATGATTATAGTTTTCTTTTATGTCGTTTCAGGTGCAGAAGCTGGAGTTTGGCCTTGTAATTTGTGATGAGGGTCACAGACTGAAGAACAGTAGCATCAAGACCTCCTCCGCTCTCAGTGGGCTCAGCTGCAAACGCAGGGTCATACTGACAGGTACACACTTCCACCGATATTGAAATGCTAAGCTTCTTGACTGAAAGAGATGGAAAAAACAACTCCTTAAGGAGTCTCTGACTGCTGAATGAATGGGCAGTGACAACCATAACCTCTTGTTAAGGTTTTTTCATGTCTTGATTTGAAGGTACCCCAGTACAGAATGACCTGCAGGAGTTCTACGCTATCATAGAGTTTGTTAACCCGGGGATCCTTGGGTCGACAACTGCTTACAGGAAAGTGTATGAAGAACCTATCCTACACTCCAGACAGCCCTCCTGCACAGAGGTAATGCTCTCTGTGGCCCTCTTATTTGGTCTTTTCTATGTATCCACTTCTCATCACTTTACCCGACATTAATCCCAATCTCTTGTCTGTGTTTTCCAGGAGGAGCGAGTTCTGGGGGAAGAGCGAGCTGCTGAGCTCTCTCGCCTCACTGGCATGTTCATCCTGAGAAGGACACAGGAGATCATCAACTGCTACCTGCCTCCGCGTCTTGATTGGACGTTGTTCTGTGGCCCCTCCCCTCTGCAGCAAGAGTTGTACAAGCATCTCCTCTCCCACCGAGTCTTCAGAGCCTGCCTTCAGGGCTCCACGCAAACTCACACACACTTGGCCTGCATCACAGCACTGAAGAAACTCTGTAACCACCCTGGCCTGCTCCACTCCACTGTCAAGGTTGTGTTCTGTTATTAATACATTTTATTTGTAGGGCACTTTCACAACCAGGTTACAAAGTCCTTCACAGAACATGTCCAAACAGTTAAAAAGGTAAAAATAAATAAATAAATGGATAAAATGAGTCTTAGTGCAACATATTAAAACAGTAAAATAATGCAGTTTATTAGGTTTATTCCACAGTACAGGTCGTGGTGTGTGTAGCAGGTGTGTGATTAATCTCTTGGATTGTTCTTTCTTAGTAGCCTTTGGTTATGAAAGTTACTTATTGAACTCTCAGTTCCCTTCTTGGCAATGAATTCCATGGTCAGGGTTACTCATTTTGTTAAATGTAATTATGGTCCCTATGAATTAGTGTGTGGAGGTTTGGCCATAGTCCAAGCCTAACTGTAAGCAATGTGTTGTATTCAGGAGAAAACAGACAGTGGTTCAGTGGAGAGCTCTTTATATGAGGGGCTGATAGGTCTGTTCCCAGAATCCTACTCTTCAAGTGGATACAGCACTGCCGACTCTGGAAAACTATTGGTTCTGTCAGACCTACTGAACGCCATCAGACACCTCAGCCCTTCGGACAGGTGAGTGTGTGTGTGTCAGGTGTGTGGATTTGGATGTTTGTAGTTTTGTCTGTATTTATCTGCAGATATGATGTATGTGTGCCCCAACAGGGTGGTTGTAGTTTCCAATTACACTAAGACATTGGACCTGCTCCAGGACCTGTGTGTCCACCTGGGCTACACCTTCTGCCGACTTGATGGACACACCCCCACCATCCAGAGGCAGCGTTTGGTTGACAATTTCAACAGCCCGTATTCGCAGAACTTCCTGTTTCTGCTGAGCTCCAAAGCTGGAGGGGTAGGGCTTAATCTGGTGGGTGCCTCCCATCTGGTGTTGTACGACATTGACTGGAACCCTGCCAATGACATTCAGGTAAGACACACCTACACAGACATGCCTAAAAAGATCAACGTCTATACACTGTTTTCTTTGTCCCTGCAGGGTCTTTTTTTTAAATCTGGATACACATACACTCATGTACGTGCATCTCCACCAGATGGCACTGTGTGTATGTGTGTCACTCTTGTTTGCCACATTGTCTTGTATACTGTGTCCAGGCAATGGCTCGAGTGTGGAGAGACGGACAGAAGAAGACTGTGCACATCTACCGTCTCCTCACAGCAGGTGAGAACACAAACACACACAGTCAGGCACACACTCCACACAAAATTCACACTAACTATGAATCAGTCTGACTTGAAGTTTGTGTGTGTGTGTGTGTGTGTGTGTTTGTGTGTGTGTGTGGGTCTCTCTCTCTCTCTCTCAGGTACCATTGAGGAGCGTATATTCCAGAGGCAGGTGTCCAAACAAGGGCTTTCTGGGACGGTGGTGGACTTGGGGAAAGGGGCGGATCACACCAGCTTCTCCAGCAGTGAACTGCGAGATCTTTTCAGCCTGGCGGACAGACCCTCTCTCACTCATGACCTGCTCAACTGCAGCTGTAGCATGGATGGATCAGTCCACGGTATGGGATGGACATACCCCACACTGGCACATGACTTGACTGATATACATGATATACATGTATTCATTTTTTTTCATCCTTCTTAGCTGTTGATGAGGAAGAAGAGCCAGCCTCTGATAGGCCCTGCCAGCTTGGTCGTCAAGGTGACCGTGGGGGGTCAGTGCAGAAGCATCTGAGCATGTCCGAGCTGATGCAATGGAGACATTTCTCTGGTGACACACACACCTTCTCAGACCCCTACCTCGACCACGCAAGAAACCACATCACCTTCGCCTTCCAGTCCACTATTTCTCACACAGCACAATAAAAGCACACACACACACACTTTAGGATTAGACTCAAACAACAATGGCTTCAAATATGACCGCTGACAACAACCACACAGACAATTTCAAATGACACTGATTCTGTGATGTGGTAATTGTTTTCAATGTGTTTTCACTCGGATTTGATGAAATGTTGTATAGTAAGATTTGTATGAAAGCCCATTAAATAAAATAAAAGTATTCAGTAGTAATATGTGTAATACAGGCTATATACATTTGGCCACTTTGGATGGATTGGTGGAAAAATCCTTGGCGGGTATGAAAAGAATCGTGGTTTATATGGATGTGTGAGTATAGTATAGAAGTTATGTGTAGATTAATTATTGAGAGTGCTTGTGTGTGGGTTCATTTCCATGTGGATTAAGTGTGAAGAGTGTGTGAGAGTTCATTCTGTTTCCATCTGGACTAATATTTATTGTATATTTTAAGTCTAAGTCTGCTAGATGACAGTATAGTAAGTGTGCCATCCTGAGCAGAATCGTGGAAGATAAAAAAGTGTTTTTATATGAGGAAACGAGGGCAAGTCTGTTTATCCTAAATTGTTGCACTACAATACACAGTTTATGTATCTTAGGTAGTAACTCTGCATGCATCCCTTGTCTAGTAAGTCAGTTAGATTTAAGATGTAGGGCACACTCTGATCTATTCAATCTGTTGTTTTGGATAACACGGGTTTGTTCACTCTCTTCAACACAAAGCTGCTGCGTGGGAGTTATGGAGTTGTGTTTATTTGTGTGTGTGTGCCTGCATGCGTGTGTGCATGTGTCCCGAATTCAGAGATGACTTGTGTATGGGTCTGGTAGATTGAATAGGCTCCAATATAATGCATCTTTACATAAACAATATAATTATTACACATTTTATCATCATCATTCTACATGATTGTCAAGTTTACCAGTTATGTACAGTTATGTTCTGGGTCGAGGTCCTATTTGGGAGTGTTTGAGGCAGTAGGGTGATAATGCAGACACCTGCTGTTTATCTATGGGGACAGCATGGATTTAAACTGATAGTGCTAGTCCTACACCATGATTCAGATAAGTGCAGACAGAATACTTGGCAGCCTGATATTAACTTGACATATTACATCTATTTATTACAAGTTCTCCCTGTCTCGGTAGAGTCCAATGCAAGCTGTCTTGAACCTGATCAAATGGTGGATTCCTCAGCTTCAACGTGAGTCTATGTGAGTCCAGACTACTAGAGAATAGCCAGAGCCTGGGATATAAACCAGCGGTGGCATAGCAACTGTCACCAGGCAAATTATCACAGCTATTACACTGGCACAACTCATGCCTTTGCAATGTGAGTGACTGTTTTGTTGTTTCAGAGCAAACACATTTTGTGTTGTAGCGCTATGGTGTCCGACAGATGAGTGTCACACATCCAAGCAGGACATTGATTTAAACACATTTCTATCCATGTCAGAAACCGTGTGTATGCCGTGTTGTCTGTATAAAGCTCTTAGTAGCCACTGCTCACAGCATTGCCAATCCCTCTTTAAAGCTCTGTGCTACACAGCGACAGCTCAAAGACTTGGTGTCTGGATTGAATGAATAACTTTCCATTGCTAGAGAAGGAACGACAGATACTGTGATTGTGATGGAGAGACTGTAATACAGATTGAAAGTTCATCCAGATGTCTATGGAAGATCTGAATGAAAAGGATGGTTAGCCAAGCCTCTGGCAACCCTGAGGTCGCAATACTTATGATCCATTCACTAGAATTGTTCTGCCAGAGACCTCTACTTCATTCATGAAATCTCAATTCTGGAGTCAATGATGTTGCATTTTAGTTATTAATAATATAAACTTGTGCATTAGCACTAGCAGCAGATACAGTATTTTCTGCCAGTGGCTTTACCAGGCTCGTTGTTTCCATCGGGCTTAATGTCCTGTGTCCAGATTGGACACACTGGAGGTTTAGGAGACTAATCCAGCCATCAGCCAGGGACTAGTGAGTCTGGAAATCCACAGGAGCACAATATTTTTATGTTTACTAGCCCCCACTGTTAAAACAGCAGCCTGACCTTTGCATTTCTACCACAACTAGTTAAACAATATGGGCTCAACACCCATTACCATGCTTGTCCTTTCTGTGTCTATCTTTATATCATTCACATTATCTCCTGGGCGTCTCCCTTGGTAGCATAATCCTGGAATTAGTTTTTATCTTCAAATACTTTTTGAAGAGACATTTGGCATCATATGGCCAAATGGCCCCCCTCCCCCTTCTCCTCCGCCTCCTTAGAGAGCGAGGACAAAGATGATGAGGAAGAGCCATCCCCGGAACAGCTCGAGTTCAGTGGGGCCAGGT
>CABFOQ010052554.1:2039-20060 GCA_900660455.1 Gephyroberyx darwinii
CACTCACACTAGGCCATCTGAACCGTGCCCGGGCACAGACGCCCAAAGCCCGGTTCGTTTGACTAGTGTGATCGCTCCGGGCCCGGTTGAAGAGGTGTGCTCCGGCACGGTTCACTTGGATTCGGGCTAGTGTGATCGCTAATCGTGCACGGATCCCGAACATGTCAATGATGCGACTGTCCCATAAAATCGATGATTTATTGATGAAGTGAATTGTAGTCGGGAGTAAAGCCGCAAATTCCTCCCTCAACTTCAGCTGCCTCTGTAAAAATCTTCTTATATGTGCAGCACGATTAACTGAAATCGCTGCGTTGCATAATCGATAAATCTATATGGCATGTGAGAAAAAGAGACTCCAAATAAGCCACAAAGTAAAATTATGAACTCCATTGTGCTGTGCTGTGATGACGTAAACGTGTCCGGGCACGGAACGTTTAAGCGCAGTGTGAGCGCAGGCCAGTGGGGAGGGGAGGCAATCGTGCTCCGGCACGGTTCAAGCCAACGGGGACTAGTGTGAGTGCGCCCTTAGGCTGACATAAATCAATGTATGCTAAATCAGAGTAAGTAGTGTCAAGTAAGTTCCAGGATTTTTTGTTTAAGGGTAACACATAGTACAATGCTTTTCTGAAGAGATAATTGATTTTATATTATATTTATTGATTTTTTTAATTTATATTTGTGATTGTTTGCCTTATGATTATCACCAACTGAAGGTCATACCCACATTCATGTTTACCACTACGTTACTGCTAATAAAAATGTATACAGCAGTTTCTATTTCTATTTCAGTTTCACTCCAAATCAAATCTAATGATTTTTTTTGTTATGCTATCTTTTTTGTTGCAGATACTGTTTACGCATTTATTTCGAAGGCAATTTCACCCAACTTCTGGTTTTACTCTGGCTAACTCTGGTCGGCTTGATGCAACCCGATGCCTGGTGGTCGGTTGACTCTCCAAGTTGCCTCCAAGGTTTTCGTGATCTTATTGGCGGAAAGTAACGCCTGTCACTCTCTCAACGACACGCCCACACATCACCTGTTTCTGTCACTCAACTTTTGGAGCAACCGCCAAACTACACGGCGAGAACGTCACGCCGAACGTCACGGGAAATGTATACTGCCTTGCTTATCGGCAAACGTACACGCTTCATAGATCTTGATTTAAGACCTTTTACGAATCAATATGCTCGAATCCTCATTCAGGCCTAGATCCGAAACAAAAGCAGCACTTACTTAAATAAAATCTACATTTTTAGAATTGATTCGACTGTTATTCCCACAGTTTGCGAGCACTGTGAACTAATCTTAAAACTGAAATTTTATTGGAATTAAGGACTGCTTGGTGGATCAGATGCGCAACGATGATATATGAACGCACCATGACCTTATAGTACGTCTATCAGCATATTATTCAGTTTTACCAGATAAAATTATACGCTTTAGAAATGGAACATTGATTACTTTTGTACACTGGGAAAAAAAAAAAGCACTTTAAAGTGGTTTAGGTCGGACTATCTTAAAGTGTTTGAAAACTCCAATCAATATCCAGACCAATCATCCACAGACATGACTCTTTACAAAGGCGTTTGATTAATGGCGCAGATGACTCTAGTCTATCGCTCAATTGTTTCTAAGTGTTTGATCAATCAGTCACCCATACAGCAGGAAACTGGCCTATAAGGAGGGTCTATAGGAGAAAAGGCTGTGAGACAGACTGTCTACTAAATGCCAGGACACCCATTGCCTACTGCAAAAAATACATTTCACATTTACTTCAGAATAGTACTAGAAATATGTTTAAAATATACAGAAATGGCAAAAAGCATGTAATACATTTTAGATACTTATATTGTTAAGCGCATAAGAAGAATATATATACACAGAGTAAAAACTTTATTTTAAATGAATGTCACCTACAGTTTTGGGGGCCTTTTTTTTGGTCTTGGAACATATTTGTCAACATATTCTGAAGTATTTATGAAATGTATTTTTTGCAGTATGGGTACAACAGTTGAACACAAGCCAGTGACAAAGACAAATTCAAACATTCACCAACAAAAGGTGCTACAATATTGTTTCAGTAGCAATTGAAAGTGTTGCACAGCCTATACTGTAGTCCAGCCACCACAACAAAGTGAAACAAATTTAGGAGGGACATTGCATATCAAGGTTGAATCCTACATGTTGCTTGAATGCCACCCTGTGGTACATAAACCACACTGCCACGTCCAACCCAGTTTGCAATGAACAAATAGCACAGGAAAGAAAAAAATATCAAGGATGTTCTTTTTTATTTTATTCATTCCATCATTCCATCCGTCATCTCATCACGAGACACTAGTGCATACATGCAAGGAAGTAACCATAATATCTGTGTTTCCATGAGTGGGAGTGTTGCTCTAAAGTTTCATTGACCTCATGGTTCTGGCAACAGGTTGTGAATCCCAGCCCAGGAACCAGCCAGTGAAGGTGGGGGGTTCGTGACCCTGTTTCACAATCACCACGGGAGTCAGCTTGTCCCTGCCGCCGGGGTCTGTGTCTATGTACTGCTTGGCTACAACAAAAAAACATGAAAAAAATACTCAGTCACAAAGCAGATAAGTGTATAAAAAGATAACAGAAGATAAAAGTTCCCCAAAACTGTTTTAAAGGTGCATTAAGAATGATTTTTACCGCCCTATATCACTAAATGACCATAATATATCTGTTGGGGGTTGATAGGGTTGTTGATCAATACCAGTGATTCAATGATTGCTTCACTAGGTGCTGCGATTTCTGGCTTGCAAAACTCACTTTCTGCTTTCTGGCCTGTACTGAAACAAAAACGCCTCGCCCACTGGAATTTCAAGACCCCCACCCCTCCTTATTTTTGCACAGTGATATATTACCTTATATTTGTTGGACCTCTGGTCTAATTAGTTAGTTTACTCATCTCTATTGTGAAAATTTAACTTTATTGTTTATGTCAATTACTGGCCACTGTAAACTGTGCCAGAGACCTGTCAATGTAGTTGCAATTCTTACTGGCCACCACTAGAGGTTGATAAAGGTCATAGATTACTTTGGCCCTAGCAGCATAATGTCACATGTTGATTGCTCCAAATAGCAGTGAGACTTAACCTTTTGAAAACGTTGTGATGTGTTGTGGTGTTGTGTAAATCAAAGTCACAAAGTACCAAGTATCCAGTGTCTGATCCAGTATCTTTTTTCTCTCTAGAATTTTCCCCCGGGGATCAATAAAGTATCTATCTATCTGATCCAGTATCTGATGAGCTCCTTAGTGCAAAACAAATACCAACAAAAAACATTGCACTTGTGACAGAGAGAATCTCTAAAACCTCACCGGATTTTACAGATTCCGTTCTCTCAACTTCGTTAGCGTCCTTGCCAATCCAGACAAACACCTACAACAGAACATCGGTATTATTAGCATTAGCTATCTCTAGGGATGGTGTGATTTTTTCTACAGCTCCATACCTGGTCCCATACGTCCAACAGCATCACATCATCTTCAGCCAGGTCGTCCTGGGTGAACTCCCCCGGAACCTCCTCAATCTGCACAAAACATGATGCCACTGCTTATAACGCCGCGCTACTGCATCCTAATCAAAACACTGCAGTGTTGTTCAAAGATTCGGTTGGGACTCAATTGGGAACAGGAAGAGCAAAATAGGCCTCTAAATGAGTCCGGAGAAAATTACAATTTTTAACCATTCCCTGCAATTTAAAGCAGGCCCAATAAAGTAGTACATACTAATAGAATACATTAGGGTAGATGGGGCAGAACAGTAGCCTGTAAAATAAGGGTTGGGTCACTAAAAAAGTTAATTGGAACTGTGTATAGTACACAATATAGGACTACACAACCACCAACGTCATGTCTGTCTTTGCTTTCACTGTGATAAATTATGTATGCATTTTTTAATATATAATGTGGTCCAGCATTGATATTGATATCTTCAGGCTTCAGAAAGACAAATTTAAGACTTTTCAAGACCTTTTTAATGCAAGAATTGATTTTACGCCAAATTTAAACACATAAAATTTCCAAAAAAAAGCCAGCCTATTTCTGATTAAACACAGCTAATGAACGTTGTGAGAAAGTTGTGAAACTATAAATGGGCAGTATAAGAAAAAGAACACTGGGAAATAAAATGCTTACGGACATGAAGTCCAACTGTGTTTACTAAAGCAGATAGGATCCATATTGCACTATTAACCCTGTTTTGAATTAAACTAAGGGTGGACATGCAGCGCAAAGAAACCTACCAATGCATGGTGAAAAAATGAGAGCTTTAACATCTGCATTTAAGGCATTTTAATACTCAAGACCTTAACTTTAGATAATTCCAGACTTTTTCAGACTTCTGCAAGGACCCACGGTTAAATTATACTTACAATGAACCTGCCAGTCTTGTTGGAACATCCAAACAGACGAGGTGGGTAAGTCATGGTCTGACTCTGCAGCCTCTCTGATGTTTGGTACTCGGTCTTTCCCCCCAACGCTGCCCAGAAGTCAGCTGCAATACAAACCACATAAATGTTCACCAGAGAACTTGACATGCATGATAAGGAACAAGGGTGGTGGCAGGCTGGTGACCAGAAGCTTCAGCTATCAGGACCGGCTGGGAAAAACTCACTCATGGTGCCACTGAGCAAGGCACTTTACAATTTCCATCTGCCAGGTTTCAGAAAGCCAAATTTAAGACCTTTCAAGACCTTTTAATGCTGCCTTGAATTGGATTTAAGACTAATTTAATAATTTCTTCACCTGGTTCCTTTCCTTCCATGATGCGTTTGCTGGAACAATTCAACTCCTCACTGATGTATTCAGCTCCCTTTTCCTCTTCACCAGTGGCCCCCCTGCCCACCCACAGATACCCCCGCCCATTGGGCAGTTTGAGCAGGAAGGCGTCATTGGAGTTTAGACTGGCAGAACCGGCGTCAACCTGAGAGCACGTAAGACACATAGAATGGAAATTGTTAAAGAAATATGAACAAATATGCACACATTTTACCCTTCTAAGTTGTCTTAAGTAGGAGCATCCTTACCTCAGCAATTCTTGTGATGGTACCCAGGTTCTTTCGTACCTGGAAGAGTCGGATTGGGGGCGCAGAGGCCTGGCCCCCCAGGCGTGACGTACCACTCTTATATACAACGAGGGGCTTGGATTTGAAAAGACTCAGAAGGTGTGGCGGCTCTTTGCCTTGGGACACTCTGACCTGATGCCGCAAGGAGGTCAGAAACAGGAAACAAAAAAGAATTCTCTGTAACCAGGTAGCTTCAGGTGTATCTTTAGAGATGAATAATGTAATATTGTTCATGGGTTTACACTCTTGGATGTTCCTCCTCACAGTAAAACCAAAACGAAATTGTACTATTTGTTGTTTTGTCAAAGTTGGAGTTACAAAACACTTTGGCCAATCTTGACACAGTCAGGTTGTTACATAGAAAGCTGACTTTACTGGAGCCGACCAATCATCTTATGTTTTAGGCAGGAGAGGGGGCGGTCAGCCAATCAGAGCAGCGGCTCTTTCTCTTTCTTGCTGCTGGAAATGGGCACAAGGGACTTTTTTTACTCCCGAGTATCGACTGGAAGGCTCCAAGGCTGCCAACAGTGGCTCCGCCCCACTCTTCACTTAGCCAACCACTTAGCCAACCACAAACCACGTGGCACTGTGCCTTGCTCATCTTCTCAGCCAAGACTTCTTCTTGAGTGAAAGAATTGCAAAGAATTGCACATCTGAATGGATGTGTGTTGATAAATAGCCGCAAATCTAGTCATTTGTTTTGTGTTCGTCAAATAAATCATGTAAATGATAAATTTTTACAAACCTTCAGCGGCCTAGAAAGCTAGTTAGTCGTTAGCCATTACCTAGCCAACAGCTAGGAGCTAACAAGCCCACATGTTCACATGTTTTTAGGCAACAGTCAATGTTAGCTTGATTACAAATTTGTGGCTATCAATGTGAAAAAAACGTTAGCAACCATCCGGATGTGCAAATCTTTCACAAAGTCTGGCGAATATGACAAGGCACAGTGTCACATTGTTCCGGTCGACACTCAGGTATCAAAAGTGCCTTGTGGGTGTGTAGTGGGAGGGGGGACCTAGAGAATAAATTATGAAAAATATTAATGTAAATTAGACTCAATATAATGATATAAAATTGTAAGAAAAAAAAATCACTAACTAAATTTTTACGCAAGTTAGAAACACTGCTATTGTGCACGTTACTGTGTAGTGTGACAAAGCATTGCCAACCATGTTTAGTTTTAGGACTAGGCTTTCACACACAACCTTCAGGTATGGCATTCACTGTGCAGACCTTTAAAATACAGATGTCACTCAAGACTTGTAGGCATGCTTTGCTTGCGGCATTCATTTTCACTTTAGACAGGCTTTACCTGAACAGCATTCCCTCCGAGAGAACGATCCAGTTCTACAGTCAGGAAGGCCGAGGCCGTCAGCTCATCCATGGTACTGCTGGCCCCTTGCCTAAGAGCAACGGGGTGGGACAGAATAAAGCAATCAGTGATATCAGGATTCAAAAGTTAAGATAATGATCTTTACAATGTACTTTAATGATCCCTTTGGGGAAATTGGATTTATATTTAAATGTCATATCAGGAGTCATTGCCCATACATCAGGAAGCTTGACGGATAGCATGAGAGCATAACACGGAAGTTACAGGAATGTATCAGCTATGCAAAACTAGTTTTAGTTGAGCCTTACCAGGTGTAGATGATCTGTCCCTTCCTGTAAGTGTACAGAATGATGTAACAGTCTCCACCGTAGAACTGACCATGGGTCTTTGGGTCAACGGGAACTCTGCCGCTGCTCTCCACTCTCCAAACCTGGAAGATGAAAACAAGCAGGCCTCCAGGATTCAATGTCCACTACTGGGATACCACTACTAGTCCTAGTAAGCAGTGTCAAACTGATGTAAGCTTTTGTGAGAGTACATTGATTTTTGTTTGTGATGATCACTAACTGGAAGTTATAGTGAACCCACCTTTATATTTAACAGTGTAACTATGTAAACTCTATTCAATTGTAGTATACATTCACCTGTGTGTCCCCAGACCCATCATCCACCATGTTGTACTGGGCTGCCATGTGGCGGGACCCATGGAGCTTGGAGGCATCGAACTCCATCTGCTGAATCTTGGCAATCCTCTCCGTGACGTAGACGTTCCCAAAGCCCTCACTCTGGTCCTTCTCCTTCCAGCCCAAGAAGAACTGTTTAAACATGGGAGTCTCTCCACCCTCAGGGAGGACTTGGATCTGCAAGCCCACCAGAGTTAAAACTATTAGCTTTGGGCCCGCTTCCAGGTCACATTCCAATCCGGAATAGGGCTTTTGAACCAAAATCACCAGATGCGAAGCAACGTATCTGCTTTTACAAACTGGTTTCGAATCACTTTTAATTTTTACCAGCACATAATATAACATGGTTATATTAGGTGCAAAGTGTTCATGAATGATAATGTTCATCAACCTGTGTGTTTGCCGGGTAGCCCATCTGTTTGATAAAACCCTCGGCTGTTTTCATGGCCTCCTTTCTTTCACTGGGGTTGGCGCTGTGCCCTTTTTGGAGATAAATGAGATGAGATGGATACTGATATGAAAACCAACACAGCCCTCTGCAGAGCCAAAGCAACAATAAACCATTCAAAGCAATACTGGTACCCTCAGAGGTTACTGCCTGAAGGAACTGTAATGTCATGTAAACAGTCAACAGGTAAGGGCTTAAAAGACACATGAAAGGGACGATTGAAGTGAGAATACTATAAATACCGTAATTGCAATTAGGTAACATTAGGTTCGGTAGATTAAGTACCTTTCCATACAAATATCATCTTGTTGTTGCCGTGATCAAGAATAAAGCATTCATCTGATAGCAGATGACTCTGTAGGAAGGGGTTTTCCTCTGATACAAGGGACACTTTCATGGATCCTGATGCATCAGAGACCTGGCGTCAAGCACACAAACAAACTGTCAGTTATTAAAGGAATGCAGCGACTTTTTGGGAGATTGTCCCAAAATTGAACTGTTAAGCAATGAAAACCCAAACACCGGTAGATCATTAACTCTGGTGCTTCTAACACTTTAGTAGGCCACTAACATCATCCAAAGTAAGAAGACTGACGTTTTAGTGATAAAAAGCTGTGAGTAATTTTTATTATATGACCTGTAGATTCAAACATTTTAAGATGAAATATCATTAAGTCAATATAGCTGATGCAGCCAGGTTTATTTCTGGAACTATTTCAGGTGAGCAACCATGTATTCATCCGCGCTGTAGTGATTTTTAATTGTACACAGTCTCCCATTTCCCACCACCTTCACTTCCTGTGAAAATAACATAGTCCCTAGTAGCTCAAAAGAATGCTAAGTTTCATTCATATTTTGTCTAAATCTCTCAAAACTGCCAGACCTGCCTGCATATATTTAAAATGACTTACCATTTAGCTTCAGAGCTGCTACAAGTTCTCATTTTGTCACTTTTGAAATAATGCCAGTGACCTACTATCACTCAACATGGTTTATGCTAAAGTGTTAGCATGGAGCCTATTATCACTCAACATAGTGTGGGTGTGGATGTGTGGGTGGATGCTCTACCATGTACAGTTTTGCCATTTTCCTGTTGGACATGTCTGCCTCTAAGTCATCACTGTCATCTCCAGCTGATAGCTCTGGCTTGTTGCCAAGGACCTGTTAGTGGGAAAAGATATATTATGAGCTCTAGATTTTATCAATAAATGCTGGCTCACTTAGTCAGACCACGCTAAACACACAGAAAACCCATTAGGACAACATGTAGTTTAAAGCCCTCAGCTGAGAGAAACCCGACCTGAGCAGGAAACTACACAAAAAGCCACACTGAACCCTTGCAATTAGGTCATTGTAGAACATATTCAGTGTATAGGCCTGCAAATAAGAGGATACAGTCATATGTTGAAAAGACAACGCTGGTCGGAACCAACCGTGGTCAACTCGGGTGGTTCGCTTTCCTCTTCCACAACCACCAGTTTGGCTCGGCCATTTCTCTCGTTGTCACGGATGCCACCAGCCACTTGAGCTGCCTTGAGACGCTCAAACTTGTTACACATGGATCCACACCACTGGTAGATCACCTGAAGACCGGTAAACACACAGGCACACAGGCAGAGAATCTCTGTAAACATTACTTTGAAAATGGATGACCCAGTCTCACCAGCCCTCCTTCTGTAAACAGGAGTCCTACACGGAAATGTCCCATAGGAAAGCAGAATCCAAGAAGAGATCTCATATTTCTACCTTTCATGTCTCCTAGCTCTTTTTGAGATGAGACTAAAGGCATTTTCTCCTGTTTCTCAAATTCAAGTCAGGAGAAAGAACCACATGTCAGCTCATGTTGATGTCACTCTGATCACACCAAGAGATCTCTAAATGATCTCAAATAAGTTAAAATAAAATAATTTAACTGAATAATTGAATATGAAACCATGACATTAGAGAAAGATCTCAAAGGAAACTCAATACTGTTGCATTTTCCTATTGAAGCCATGGGGCCAACACCCTGTCATAGCACCTAAGGTTTTTTTTAGGAGAATCATTTCAGATTAAGGTGATCACAACATGAGACACAATTGAGATTTCTCAGGAGATAAAGAAAAGACCACTCTGAGCAAAAGCAATTTTTCCTCTGGGGTATGTCCAATAGAGCGGGATTATGGGCTTTAAATAACAGTAAGAGATACTCTCAAAGGCATTATGATACAATGAAAATGGTTGAAGATGTTGGCAAAACACTTATCAGTCTAAACTAGTGAGGTTGTTAAGTGGATACTAGGAGTGTGTCTGGTAAAACCACTGGTGCATTTGGGGGCCAGGAATTGTACTGGGAAGAAAAAAAGGAAATACTATGACTACGTTGTGTATCAGCCTATGCGGATGACCTGATGAAGGCATAGACTTGGATTTCTTTGCCAAAAGCATTCATTTGTGGTCATAGTATTTCTGTCCTTCTAGTGAAGTTGTTAATTCAGGGTATCAGGTTTCAAAATGCCCAATTTAAGACTTTTCAAGACCTTTCTAATACCACCTGGAACTGGATTTAAGACCAAGTCAACCATTTCTGAGTGGACATGCATGTGGGTCAAACTTACTGTGCCCAACAGGAAGTGCAGTAATGTGATACGACATAAGAAAATAAAACCAACACTACTGCTGATCTCATTCACATATTTTGGGAAACTACACAATTCATAGGATTTGTCTTATGTCTTTTCTTTTCAACTCTGCCTTGACTAAATATCATTGAATGTGAAGAATCTGTCAATACCTCTATCTGATTTTATAGTTGCATCAAAATGAAAATTAATACACCTGCATTGCATGGTGAAAAAGGCCTCTAAGAACTGTATTCAAGAAATTTGAATACTTTTTAAGGATACCCTGCAATTTGCTAAAGTCAGTAAGAGGGTCAGACAGCAAGTCCTTACAGCTCCGAGGTCAACGATGAAGCAGTCTCCGCTGTTGAAGCTGGACCAGCTCAGGGGAACCTGGTGGGCCCTGACAACCCGGCGGCCCTTGATGTGGAAGAGTCTCTGGGCTGAAAGGTCATTGGTGACCACATGGTGGAAGCCCGACGCCACGCCTCCTGTCTGGGCAGCAGAAAACACACAACACTGTTCACCATCTTCCATCCCTCTGTTTACTTGTACCCTAAATTCCCTTTCCATCCCATGAGTCACTATTCCCTGTGGCCAAACATAATGTTGCAACAGGATTTATGGAAAAATAGTGGTGCGATTAAGTCATTCTTCAAAGTTGGGTTCGACTGATGTGAATTTTTGAAGGGCGATAACAATTAAATTGAAGCTGCTGATAGCTGATATTTTATTCCAAAATTATTCCAAATCAGTTTCATGCAGTGGATTGGCAGGCATTGGGATGGGTTAGGGTTAGACTGATATGGCTTTTTAAAGGCCGATACCAATACCAATATTTTTTTGTTTGAAGCTGCTGATAACTGATATTTTGTGTGACCATTTCCATGGTAAAAAAAAGTATTCAATATTACTGTCGGGGTGAAAAAGCCTCTGAAATAGCATTTAGACCATCAATTCTCCATTCAAACAGTCTCAAATAAACTACATCATATCCATCATATCAGAGGTAGACCACCAATATCGGCAAACATATATATATAGGTTATATATATATATCGGTTTAACCCTAATTCAAAGCAAGTCTACTACGGTACATAATGTCTGGCATGCTGAGAGGAGGACAGTGGACAGCATTGTCTACCATACTTTGTAAGTGATCCCTCCCTTGAAGTAGCTGGTGAAGGCAGTTGACTCGACCCCCTGTAGTTCCCGGTACTGGACCGGCTTTCCACCCAGGTAGTCGTCCAACTGCACAGCAAAGATGGCTGCAGCTGTGCTCTCATCTTGGCTGCACTCCTTGCCTGGAAAGGACAAATGTAAGTTCAAATGAAGGACGCTGTGTGATATATGATGGATGAGAAAGAAATGCTTCACTCTAGATTGTCTGCCTAACAACATTCCTGCCTGTAGAATTCTGTGCTATCTCACAAGGCTGGGCTCTATTTTCATAATGGCAGAAGGTGGGGATTTGCGGCAGTGAAGTGGCATTTTCCTCGGGTGCACACAGGTTTTCTTCTCACTTGCGCCTATTTAGTATTTTGGTGGCTCACTGTGAACATGACTACGCCTAATGCCCTAATCACGCTGATTGCGGTATTGCGTTGCACCGGAGCAGCATTTCGTTGATTAATTAGCCTTTCCTCCATGTTTGTGTGGAAGTATGCGTATATCAATGTGGAACTGCGCGCAGCAGTACGCAATGCCGCCATCAGTGTGGTGTGAGAGATGCAACAGGAGGTGTTTAAGCACAGTGCGATTTTTGGTGTTAAGGATTATGCACACACACATAAACATACATACACATACATACATACGTACATTCATAGAATGTGCACTCTGAACAAAGCTTACATGGTAGGACCTGCTATGCAGGTGCATGTGCATTCCTCCTCTAATAAGTTAACTACCAGGTGTTCAAAATGTTCAAAGGATACCAGTGATGTCAACTTAAATACAATACAACAAGAGAGCAGAAACACTAGCATTACTAGCATTCAAGACTCATTTCAGCCAGCTCTTGTTGTATACTGTTAAAGGTAGTTTGTAAATATGGGAAAGGTAGCCTGCTCGTTGGTGCCGAGGAATAAAGTACGTTGTCGTCTGCATAAAAATGAACATTGCAGTTCTCCAATTTGGTGGCAATATCATTTATATAAATGGTAAATAATGAGGGGCCCAGGATGGATCCCTGTGGGACCCGTTTATTTACCTTTAGAAAGGGTGACTTCACCTCATCTATTACTATAGCTTGAGTCCTGTTAGATAAATAATTAAGAAACCAATTTAGAGCATTGTCATCTAGGCCAATGGAGGGCGGCCTGCTTAGCAGAACTGAAAGATCCACTGTATCAAAATCCTTGGACAGATCTATAAATAGGGCTGCACATTTTAGTTCACTATCTGTTAAATGTATGGTGTCATTTATGACCAGAGAGGCTGGTGAGGTGATACTATGGCCAGGTCTGGCCCTAAACTTCACACCTTTACTTTCCATCGTGCTGTTTCAATGTCAAACTGCTTCCTGTTTCTAGTCGTGTCTCCTCCACCTGATCATGCAAGGTTACATTTTAAGACATCGTGCTCATTTCATAAAATTTCAGTAGACCAGGCTGACTAGTGATAGTAGCCAAATTCTCTGGGGCTTTGATGTGGCAAAGTGTTAGTGAATTGGGGGCTATTATGTGGGCCCAAATAATGAGATTTACATATAATTTAAATATGTATGAGGCTTGATTTTTGTGCTATCAGACAGCTTTCTACTCATTGTACGGTTAGTGAATAGCATGGCCTTCTGATTTGGTCATTTTGGTGATATAGTGCACGCACTTCCCTGTGTTAGTGAATCTGGGCCTGAGTGTGATATTTCAGCATTTCTATCCCACTATCAACCTTTCTGACAAATGGTCTGACTATAGTGTCACTGTATGTGGGTGACACAAGTGCAAACTGAAGGCCCAAAATCTTTCCACATGAATTCTGAGTGGAAGCATTTTGATGACCTGAGTTATTATGGTCCAGCCTGAAGGGAAGGAGTCACATGAGATGGCCATTTGCATAGCTGATGGTTAATGATTCATGCTGGTGGGTTTTCAGGAAGAGGACAAGGAGAAGTAAACATCTTAGTGGTATTGACTTTTTACTCAGAAGGGAAATGGAGAGAGAGAGACAGAATAAGAGCGAGACAGATTCAGTAAGACGGGAAGGAAGTATGGTGGCTGATCATAGTCACCAATCTTCTGTATTTTTAGCATTGTACAACAGCAGCTGATTGTCTTGCCTTTTAGGATTCACGATTCAATACCACTTTCTCTCATACTCTGCCCTGAATCGTACACTACTAAATACTGACATGTCGTGCACACAAATCAATCAAAGTAGTATTCTTTTTGTCTTTTCCCTTATTGTAAGCAAATGGGCTCTTAAATCTACACAAAATCATCTGGAATCCAGTGAGAAAGAAGCCCCAGGAGGTTGCCTTCATCAACTGTGTGCAGGTCCTAGAAACATTCCTGTGTCTGACAGTGCATTGGATCGCATAAGCATCTCCAGGTGTTAAAGTTCACCTATCAGCTGCTCTTGGAGAACTCGTATTACTTGCTTCTACATTTCTGCTGAACCACAAACCTCACACGCTTCCGAAATGTCTCCGTTTTAACGTAAAGAGCAGAAATACCGAGGTGTGTCAGTCACTAGATGAATGTTTTCGTGCAGATGTGTTGCAAAAAAAGTGCGTACGTAACGGTCAGTCTTGTTATGACATTGCCTTACAAAGCCAAGCCACATATATAATGATAATCAGCTCCTACTATATGGCTGTTGGTCCCACAGCTTCAATAGGAAAATGCAACAGTATTGAGTATTGAGATCTTTCTCTCATCTCATGGTTTCATATTCAGGAGAGTTAAATTACACTTATTTCAGATCATTTGTTATGATCAGAGTGAGATCAACATGAGCTTTTCTGTCGTTGTTTCTCTTGAGTTGAATTTAGGAAACAGGAGAAAATGCCTTTAGTCTCATCTTAGTCTTAAAAATGTGTGTCTAGGAGACATAAAAGGTAGACGTATGAGCTCTCTTCTTGGATTTTGCTTTCCTATGGGTACTCATCCCTGAATCTTATGCACAAGCAATGATATAACATCCCTAAAATGGTTCAATCGAAATATTACATTGTGTTACATTGACCAACTCACCCAGCCAGTAGTGCAGGTCATAGAAAGCACTTGCCTTCTGCTTGACAGTGCGGAGAATCACATAAGCATCTCCGGTGTAAAAGTTCCCATGCAAACTCTCAGGCACAGGGGCCAAGTCCAGGTTCTCTATCCTCCAAATCTGCAGCCCGGCTGCCTTGCCTGCCTTGTCAAACTCTTTGTGGTGGAGCACCATGTCTGCTGCTGCTCTGAGAGGGGAAAGTGGACGGATGTGGATCCCAGGCGAGGTGAGAGGAGGGCGGGCAGGGCGAGAAGGATACACTGCTGCTCTGTTCCTGAGGACGACTGGCTCTATAGCAGCAGTGTTTCTGCAGGGCTTATGTTTTCCTCTTCACACTGGGTGGGTGTGTCCACATACTGCCAAAGTACACACACAAGCATCCACAAATACACACCAATGAAAGTCTTTCATAACTTACACACACAAAGGCACAGATGTGCACACAAATGCATACACACATCTTTATTTTGATCTTTTGTTTTGGACCAAATTTTTATTACTTGTCATTTTCATAAGGCAAGGGTGAACAATTTTTTTTATTACAAATGTGTTAAAGCATTTAAAAAAATGTATTATTACTACAACAACTACTACTAAACTTTAAACAATAATAATTTTATTAACAACAAAACAATAACAACAACAATAATAATACATATACATAATTATTGTTGTTTTGTAATTGTTGTTAATAATATTCTTATTATTGTTTAGTAAAATGATTTAATACATTTTTATGCCAACTACAAAAGACAGTTCAGGTATAAAAGGCCTTTACTAATTTCTAGATACAATATTTCTCCTAATTTGACTTTGACCAAAAGACTATTTGAATATTTTTATATAACAGGGAAAATCTAAAAGAATCTTTTTCAGCCCAGCAGAGATTCTTCATTGATAATTTCACTTCCTTGTCTTCCACCAAATGTTTTTCCAAATCAGTCACACGTACGTATTTAATTGCAAACTTTTCCGTTTCAGGCATTGCACTACTAACATTATGAAATCAAATCATGTGCATTTACCAGAAGCGTACAAGACAAATACTAGTCCTGTGACACTTTATGACATGATTTCACCTTTTCCACTGCTGACCTCAAACCAGTAATGGTCAAACTGGTGTACAGAGCTTTTTTTTAGCAGCTGTCATGCCTGCTAACCACATCCTTTTCTGTATTGTGGTAAGATGGTAAGATGTGGTAAGATTAAGACTAACCATTCCATTCCATTAAGAATGGAACATGGGCATCTATTATATTTGATAAATATGAAGCAATTTTTAACCTGAAAACCTTTCCATGTACACATTTCCAAATTGTGTACATGTATGTGCCGCTTTTATTTGATTAATTAAATGGTTTCCTGAAAGTTTTATTTAGTTTATTAAATGGGACAGAGTTTGAAGGTAGAGGAACTAGTGCTCTGAGATAACTTCCTTTTTAGCTATTAATATACAACATAGTGCATGGGCGCTAACATATAGATTCAATCCTGTATGGGCTTTTATATTTCATAGTCTCAGTCAGGGCAGTAATTATAATATATATTGGGGGGGCACATCCCCATTATTGTACATTATTGTAAAATAAATAAATAAATAAATAAATAAATAAATAAATAAATAAATAAATAAAAAGTTCATCCCATGTGTTAGTGACTCCATGGCTATGGCCTTGGTCTCACTTAAACAGTCTGATGGTTTATCAGGCAGTGGGCCGTATTTCACTGCTGCACTGCCATCTTGGATTGGCGCTCCTGTTACATGATTTCTGATTGGTGGAGCTGACTACAGGTTCTTGACTCGCATACCTAAAATAACACTGATATGACAGGAACAAGCCATAGGGGATTTTTTTTACACTCTGAGATCTTTATTAGAAGGTACAATAGAAACCTCATGAAACGTTCAAAGACAATCCAAAAATGGATCACCGAATATGAATATAACAACCTCAAATTACTTCATACATTTACGTGAGGAGAGAAACGATACACTAGGAATAATGAAAAAGATAAAATACAAAAATAGAATAGATTAGAATAGAAAAGAGGGGGAAGAAGGAAAATGAAATAATTCCTACATCTTATAAAAATGCTGGTCAAAAAGATTTAAGAAAAAATTGCATTTGTTTGTTAGCAATTGTTCTCAAGGAGTATATCGAGGAACTTCTATTCTAACTTCTATTAGTTCTGAATGAATAAAGGAATTTACCATTTAAAAAGAACAATTCCAACAGCTTTTCTTTGGAATAAAATACCAAAATACATGTCTTTTAGTAGAATTATCTATAAACCGAAAAACAGAAGAGGCCATGGTAGAATGGCTGCAAGAGGATAGATGTCATGGAAATTTGCTTCAGGTTGCAGATCAACCATGAAAAACAGCTGCATCCTGCCCTTCACTGGCTTCCTGTTCCTTTTACCATTGATTATACAATTTTACTAATCACTTTTAAGGTTCATGCAGGCTGAGCACCTAGCTACATTACAGAGCTTTTAACCCCTTACTCAGCCTGAGATCCTCCGGCAGGGCATTGCTGGTCACTTATCAAGCTAAGTGAAAGACTAAGAGCAACCAAGCTACCAACCAAACAGGGCCTCTAAACTCATCCCACTCTGGAAACCATTTTTTTTTTTTAAATTTAATTTCACCTTGTGTCCTCTCTGTGCAGATTGAAGTGACTTTTTCTTACACTTTTATTGACCTATCTGACCTACTCTTCTGTGCCAAAAGCTTTTATATTTTTAATATTTATTTTGTATTCATTTTGGTTCTTTTTATTGTATTATCATTTATTTGTATTTATTTATTTATTTTTGTTCTATGTTTTTTTTTTTTACGAATGTGAGGAGAGATATAAACACCGTATGGGGTATGCAGATCTCTGAAGGAAGAGCAGTTGGGGATGAGGTTTTATATAACATACTAGGTTGCTGCAAAGTCATAATAACAGGTGCATAGGTAAAAACCAGACTATCAGTAGTTTCCCATTAGCAGTTTGTTCAGTAGTAATACAAAACGTATTACAGTACAATACGTTACAAAGCGATCTGACTGTCGGCCTTGGTCGTCGCTAGTTCTTTGACGTTGGCTTGGTGTGTCTGGGCCTTTAAAGTAATACACTTTTTTGGTGTATGTTTGTTTGTGTTTTTTGTTTTTTCGGGGGGGTGCTGCCTGTTGCCAGATGTGCTGGATGATGTTGGTGTCTATGATTTCATCACTTCAAGGCAAAGTTGACCAATAACTTGATAAGAGCTTGTCCCAAAAATCCTCCCCAACATACCAATCAAATTTAAGCAGAGCAGCACGTTTAATTGCCATTTCAAATGTTTATTTTTCAAAATACTTGGCTGCATGAAAATGCTGAGGGCTAAATCATGTCCAGATTATCCTCCAGGGAGTATTCAAGCGCGAAGATGTCGTGCGATGTGACCCCGGCCTCCCCAGACCGATGTTTCTGGCTCTCAATCCTTGGCAAACTGAGCCAAGACTTCTGATGTGTCTGGCCTGCAGTATCCTGGGCATTGAAAATCAATGCCTGACCGTAGCGCATGTCAGCAGGGCTACCCTGGCTGAGCGGATGTCCCAGAGAGGGTAACTCACCTGTGACTGTGACCCAGTCGGACAGGGGTAGGCTGTCCACGTG
>CABFOQ010052555.1:7311-24489 GCA_900660455.1 Gephyroberyx darwinii
TTATGTGCGTCTGGTGAGGTGGGCGAAGAGATCATAATTCATAAAAAGTACTTTCTTTCACTATGTGAACAAACAACCAGGCTGAGGGCTATTCACTTAGAACCAGATACAGCCACATCAATATTCAAAGTTGTGACGAACAGCGAGGTGCAGGAGGACCGTGAACATATCCTTTGTTTCTGCTCCTATAGTGAGGACAGGCAGGGCTTTCAACTTGGCTGTTTCCTGCTAGCTGCAGGGTGTATGCGGTAGCCAGCTAGGACCACAGCCACCGCAACCATCTGCACCAAGCTGCCCACATCCTTGATCAGCTGTGCCAACATGTCCTTTACATCTGGTCCCATGCTAGGGGAAACAAAACAGAGCTCCAATGTGCTAAAACATGTTGCACTTTTTACTTGACAATAAGTGCATGTCATGACTAATGATGCAAGCTGACTAGCATTGTTAGGAAACCAGCATGGACGCCAGCGTTACTTTGAGCTAGGACGAGGTTTTGTTGAGTCAACTATCTCAACTGCCATCTTCCCCGCCACACTGTGACAATGCGCCTTCCTAACATCTGGTTTAAAGCAAACAGCTCACACTCTGAGCAGCCACCGCCTGGTACTTTACAGGGCCTCTGCTACGGTATAATAGATGCCATTTGCCATTTGGTAAACAGTTTTATCCGACGTAGACTGCAGTTGTGTGAATGCACATTATTTGTCGTGTGGGTGGCCCCAGTGCAAATCAAAACCCTAACGCTGGTTTTGATGTGCCACAGGGCTACCTTAGCTTACAGAGACATCAGTGCTGGTCACTAAGCAGAAACAGCTGGAGGACTGGCTGTTTTCTCTATAACTGAATTTAATTCTGAAAAGTAAAACTTGAGTTGCAAACGCCTCATTGCTGCAGCCCCTTGGATGTTAACTTCGCATCACAGCTAGCTGGACTAGTGTGATCTGACTGTGTGAGAAGTTGTGGCTTATCAGTCTTTTGAACAGATTGAGCGGTTGATAAGAACAGATGAGACATTATTCACACATGTGCTTGACGCTGCATCTACATGCTGATCAACATCTAGCATGAATGGATATTTCCTGACTAGCGTGTTAATGTTATGTAATGGTTGAACATCTGGGGGTGCAAAGGGTCAAGTTCAAACCCCAGGTGGTACAGCTAGCTTGTGAGCCATAAGGCTTCAATGAATACCCAAATCAAGTCAAATTCATTAATCACCGTTACAGTCTCTAAGGGCTTCACAGTGCCCAACATGTGAAACAATAAATGGTTAGTACACGACATCCCCCAACCTTAGACCCTCACAGAGGACAAGGAAAAACTCCCAAAAAACCTTTTAGGAAAAATTAACTTCCTGATAGGAGAGAAAACCAGCAGCACTCTGGACCCCGAGGCCCGGATTTGAGGCACTGGTCTACACCAACAAATTGGATCCAAAAGCTTCATGGAAATCGTAGTCCTTGAAGGTCACATTGAATTTGTTAACAAGCATACTAATTTATTATTCTGAATGCTCAAATATTGTCTTTGTGCTACTGTAAATATCATATCCTGCATACTTATATATACTAACGTGTAGAAGCTCTGAGCCCAATTATGACACACCCAATATTGTATATATATGTATCAATACCAAGCAAGTATGTACCTTATTCCATTTATTGTTGATTTTTGCAGTCTGTGTAAACTCAGCAACTTACAGGATAATACACTTTCTGGAGGTGATCACTCGAAGTCAAGCTCAATATCATCCGATAGATTTGTTTTTCTTCCATTGATTTTCTTTTTAATAATGGACTTTGATCTGGACAAATTCAAAGAATATTCATTTGCAGTTTTACTGCCCAACAATAGTTCCAGGTGCAAATCCTCAGATAAACTATTCATGATGTACCTTCAGTAATTAAGCCAGCCATATGGAGGAGTGTTGCACAAAATCAAACATCATGGTGTGCACCTGGAACTCATTGGGCAATACAGTCTTCAACGGTGTAGTGAAATTTGCTGCTCTATTTTGATTAATTAATCCAAACTGAGCAACATAATGCTTCTACAAGGTCCTGCAACTGATTATTGAGCAGCTGCCCTTTTGAAAGCAATGCAAGCGGGCAATTGTTAGTATCCACCACAGTTTTGATGGCTATCAATTTGTTCAAAGTTAATAAAATCTTTCCCCACATCTGTGGCATTGCAGCCAAGTTGACAGTTAATATTTTCCCTTTCTCTCCACATTCTTCATACAGGAAAAGAATTGCTTGTGCCTCTCACCAGCTCTGTATCCTTCTGTTACAATGAAAGAGCCTATGGGCTTTTTCACACATCATGTCTATTCTTGATTCTATTCTTCTTCTGTATATTTTTGTGTTTGTGCAGTAGTCAGGGCTTGTGTGAATAGGACATGTTTTCAGACACAGGTTGGATAAATACCCACAGTTAATAAGGTTCCCTTGAAGCAACAGCTACCCTTTATATTTAACAATGTAGATTTACACATTACTACGATGTTACCAAAATGTAAATTTACAAATTCAAAGATGACTAACTAGAAGTACAAGCTGACATGGTTCAAAGTCAGAAACATAGACTTAACAAAAACTTAAAACCTCACGTCAGTAAATATATCTATGTGCAATCTAAGAATATCCATTGTCAAATTTTTTCAGGTTTTCATTGATGAAAATCCACTTGCAAGAACTATATTGTGCCTCTCACCACAAATAAAACCATTAAGAAAATCAGTGTGGCAAAGCTTTAACTAATGTATAGATACATTCTAACACCTCTTTGACACACATAACCTGTTATGGTTGTTATTATGGTGTGCTGATCAATAGTCTGGTGTGAAAGGGGTATAATCTTATTAGATGAAACACCTTAAAGATTAACCTCACCTTAATGCTTAATATCTATAATATGCTTCTGATTTCTCTGTAAAAATGTAAAAGAAAAAACAATCTGCTCACTTGATATTTTGCAACTTTATGTGTTATTTTAGAACCTTCACCTGCAGTTATTGCTTGTAATGTTTTATGCTTTGAATTAGGTTATATTTATGTATGTTTAGATGTATATGCTTGTCCTTAACATTACTTCTTCTCAGATGTATGTCCCTGGAACATTAAATGATGTGGAACATGTTTTAGTGGATGTGGGCACAGGATACTATGTTGAAAAGGTACACAGAAATTACCAATTGAAATTCTATAACGTATTTCAATCATTTAGCACTCTTTTTACCCAAATAATGTAGAAAAGTTCATTCTTGTCCCAAATAGTCTTTTGATCCTGCACTCATCTCTCTGTAGAATGTGGGAGACTCAAAGGCATTCTTCAAACGCAAAATTGACTTCCTCACAAAGCAGATAGAGAAAATTCAGCCAGCCCTACAGGAAAAACATGGCATGAAACAAGGTAAGCCTGTCTGCATTTACTATAGATTTCTTGAGTTCTTATTTAGTCACACCATTACATTTCATTAATGTATTAGGGCACTGTGATGCTACAAAACTTTTTTTTATTATTTTTTTTTACCAATACCCCGGATGTGAAAATCCTGTGTGCTGTAATCCAAGGCGAGCATCCATACAGAAGCCCAATTCATGTTAAAAGAATGAAACCCACACATGAACCCACAAATGATTTGGATAGCTTTGAAGCAATTTTTTCACAGGGGTTTGGAAAGGTCAGTGGGGGGTCCGTCTTGGCTGTGAGTTCCATATTTCACTCCTGGCAGCAATTTTGTTAACCATTTTAGGTGGATTTGGTTCAAGACATGGTGGACTGGTTGATGCTGTGGACGTGCTTGCAGCTGTTTTACTCTGTTGAATTTTGTGCTGACTGCAGCAGTCCACTGTCAGGATCCAGACGGTGGCCCTGTTATTACTGTACATATACCCCCTCTGGTGGTAAGGTTGAAATGGAATTTAAGCTTGCACCAAACACTTTTGGTGAAAATACAAAATTCTATATTGATTTCAGTCTTTCGCAACAGTACTGAAGGAGTATCAGAATTTATTTTTATTTATTTTCAATTATAGTTATAAGTACTAGAAATCGCTAGTAACTATAACATTTGTATTCATACTCACTGTTCCTAGCAAAAAGAAAAAAGTGACTAGTAAAAACAAAATTAGTCACTAGCACCTGTGGTAACAGTGGAAACAGGCCAAACTATATTAAAATAAATACTATATAAAATACTTCACAGAAATGCATGTCTAATATATTTTAACGGAAAATATTTCAAAACAGTCAGAAGTAGTGTCATGAAGTCAGACTGCTTCAGAGGTTTAGAGGAAATAAATGTGGTATGATGGTGCTACATTTGAAAGGCACATTGTTACATTGATTGATTGATTGACAGGAAATAGCAAGATGATTCTGCCAATTCACGTTTTGGTGCAGCACTCCTGTTAGGCTTAAGGAAAAACCTTGTTACTGCAAACCTAATACGGACCTGGGGCAGAAACTTTCCAGACATTTTTCTGGTTAACCAGAACATCCTGCTCTCATCCGTTTAGCTGTACAAGTTTGATACGTTAAATGTACATTGTTTTTAGAAGGTGACACATTCATAGCCAAAAGAATAATGTTCTGATATGATGGCAAAGATGAAATCAAAAATGACTACCTTTTTAGTTCAGGGCAAAAATATTTCTCCTAATTCAAGTTTGTACAATGTGTTCTTTCTCACAGCGGTTCTTGAAGTAATGAATGTGAAGATCCAGCAACTACAACACAGCCAGCAGGCATCACAGTCGGCAGGGACCACCAAGGCTTAACGAGACCACCTGTTTCAGCTCTTCATGTTTGGGGGACTTTTTTGAGTTCATACGCAAAATATGTACATCTACTGTTTTAGGACAAAAATACAATCAACAGATCTCATGGATTAATGTGAATTACACAGGAATAAAGAAAAATAACTCGCTTCTGTCCATCTGTAAGTAATGAGTGCATAAAGCTGGTCACCGGAGATCTAGGCTACTAGTCTGAGAAATAAAGGTAGACTGTACTATGTGTGGGCAATTCTTAAGTATTGTCATTGTGCTGAAGCACTCAAATCAAATCACATTTAGGCTATTTGTATAGCCCTTAATCACTGTTACAGTCTCTAAGGGCTTCACAGTGCCCAACATGTGAAACAGTAAAAGGTTTGTACACGACATCCACCAGCCTTAGACCTTCAACAGAGGACAAGGAAAAACTCCCCCAAAAAAACCTTTTAGGGAAAAATTGGAAGAAACCTCAGGAGGGGCTACTCAGAGCACTCAAAATTGTTTCAGCTTGTTCAGAATTTTACATTAAATTTCCACTTAGTTTTTGTTCAGTGCACCACAAAGATACTTTATAATTATGCTTACAGCCTATGTTACTACTGTGCATCAGGGTTTCTGCAGGTCTTTAAAAAGTTTTTAAATATATGAAAGGTCTTTTAAGATCTTAAAAAGTATTAAACAGGTCTTATTTTTTTTCACCAGGCGATTCACTTTTAGATTGATACAAAACAGGGTTATTCTTATATGCATCTTATGACAAATGTGCTTAACTAGTTAATTTCCTGTTCTTTTTTTATACTGTTTACAATGGCTATGTTCAATCAGAAATTATCTGCTTTGGCAGCTTTGTTTATTTTGGTTTTTTAAATGGTCTTAAAATCAATTCCAGGTAGCATTAATACGACCTTAAAAGGTGTTAAATTTGGCTTTCTGAAACTTGCAGAAACTGATCAGGACTGCATGCTCTTTAGCTACTTATTGTTAGAACAACATGTGTTGCTATGGTAAGGCCGACTCTTTCCAGTCACTGAGTGAGAACGGGTGGCGAGTGAAATTCGCAGTGGATCCTTGTCTGTCTGATCCATTCATGTATTTGGAAAGTTAAGTGAAATTATTGCTACAGTAACGCGTTAGCTTTCTGAGTCTCATACAAGAACTGCTCAAAAGTGCACGAACCACTCAAGAATGGTGATTTGAACGGTAATGTGCATTTAGACTTTCAAATTAAGCTCCTGTAGCCATGCTGACTGAAGTCGTTGCTATGCGGCGTTGAGAGCGTTGCGCTGTTGCCAGGGAAGGGGAGATGGAGGCGGTAACTTGTGCTGTCTGTTGGGAAGGACGAAGCTGTCAGTGCTGAGCAGTGCGTCGAATTTGGAGGGTTGCCCATTCAGTTGGATAACGCAGGTTACGTGGTTTTGTTTAGTCTGCTTTTAAACAGTTTTTGCACAAAATGTAAAACGCTATTCACTGTAAGGTGTGAATAACGAAACAACCGCAAGTGAATAAGGTACAAGTTAACACTAGTTCGCTAGCAACTTGCTACCGATTGTTACATAACCGCACGCACTGTTTGAAGAAGGTGAGCAGTAGTTACTTTTAAATGTTGATACTGGGGAGACGGTAACGTTAGATACCGGCGTCTGGGTAGCGTGGAGAGTGAGGTGCGGCCGATAAATTGTGACCAGATTTGGAGCCACCGCAGAATAAAGTTAATACAGCAATTTACAACCGTGAGCAGAAGAAGAGGATATCAGAAGAAGTCGAGGATCAAAGCGGCATGGTGAGTTTGGGCCTGGTGGTGCGGACGCTAGCTAGAAGCTAGTAAGCTAACTTGCGGCAACCTGTTTGCCTCTGTGGGTGCTTCTTTCACCTCACTCCTCGTGCCGCCACCAGCCATGATAGCTCAACTAGCTAACCGGTTAACCGACGTTAGGTTGGTGTTAACGTAAGCTATTAGAGTTTATATCGGCTTCCAGGCGTCAAACCTCTATTCTGACTGTGCTTAAAAATTACATGAATGGTTTAATCAATATAAACGAAGTTACCGTTAGCCACCTATAGACAACGTTGGCTAACGTTAGCCGTCTTCCAGTTAACTTAGCTAGCGAGTTAATAGCAAGTGTCAAAGCATGTTTGTGGTTACCATGTCCACCAGGCAGCGAACCTGCTATCCCCAGCGGTACCTGCTTAGATACCTGCTGTTTGTGATAAAGAGCCATATGGTGAAAATGGCAGACGTCTAAATCATAACGAGATAAATGTTAAGTTGCATGCGTTCTCAAGCACTACACGTTTGTAGTTAATGCTAGCTGTGTTAGACAATAGTGCAAAGCAGCTGTCACAAAAGGTTCAGTGGTGAAGGTCGTTGTACTGTGTTGCGGTAATATTAAACACTTTTTACGGTAATCTATGCTGAGATCTTAAAGCTTGAACAACTTTGTTGCTTTTGGCTCATAATTTGGTTGTAAGCACGTTCAGTGTTGAGAAAAATTGTCGAGTTTGTTATATAATGTTATAATTAGACACTATTGGTTACGTTAGTGTCTGAATATGGCCTTTAGCGTTTGCTCGGTTTTAAGCACGAGGGACTTGTCACGAGTTTCCACGGCCAGGAATTGCATGAAATCATAGCTAAAGACTCGAACAAATTTTGACGTCCAGACTAAACTCCCTTTTGGCTTTATTTATTTCATAGGAGAGTGCTGTTTTGTTTTTTCAAATCTCGTTGCCGTTTTGCATGGGCATGCTGATCACCATGTGCTTTCTTCCTGACCCACAAGCTACTACTGTGCTCTGCTAAAAAGGGTAAACCGATTGTACCTAGTGCAGAGCCAGATTTGGCGTGTGCCTGATTGGATATATGCACTAGTTTAGTATCAAGGAATGATAATTTCATACCGCTTAGCACTGAATGATAGGCCAAAAAATTTCTCACTGCCTTGGTCAAGTCAAAGCAACTTTTCGGTGCTTTCAGTAGTACCATTCAGATGTGGCAGTACATGTGACTTTGTGTGAGGCAGGGTCAAATTGACATGGTAACCAATGAAGACCCTGAAAACCGATGAGTTCATGTGTAATGCGGCATCTTCATGGGACAAAAAACACCCATGAACACCTCAACACTGTAAACTGTTATTGGCAAGGTTCCTTGCATCCCAAGGTCTAATTTGTTGTTTGGTGTATTTTTCTTATTCCCGTCGATAATTAGCCAAAGGTAGACGACATGACGTCAGGTCGATAGTTCCAATTCCAAATTACAAGCTACAATGCAGTTTATTATTATTATTATTATTAATAATAATAATAATAATAATAATAATAATAATTAAGAAGAAGAAGAGACACCCAATTTAAGTAGCCTCAACAGACCATAATGCAACGCTATGACGAGATGTGTTGTGGCAACAACAGGTAGCGCAGTTGCTTTTGATAGCTGATTTGATTGTGAATTGGAGGTCAGAAAAGAAAAATACTTGGTTGAAAAAAAAAAAATGGTAGTAAATTGTTCCTCTTCCAGTAATCACAAATATATTCACTAGTCTGCCTTTTCTTCATTGCTTTACATGTACACACATACTCCAGTCACAGCTAAACAGAACAATGTTCACGCTTGTTCTCTGGGGGTTTCAAAAGGTATTCTGGGAAACAGGGAATCACTAACTGAAGTTAGTACTGAAGAGGCAGGTTGAGGGAGAGTGGGTACAATAAAAAGGTAAATTACAATACTTCATCGCAAATTAACTCCAGGAATGCATTGAACATCACAGATTGATGATCTATATAACAGTCAAATAGTATCCGGGAGTGGAATTTTACTTTAAAGTAAACCTTGGATCCTGGATCAAACTTTTGTGAACCGGATCTTGGATTAGCTGACATTTATTGGATTGGGTGTAAAGCGAGTCAGTTTGGAATTATGACATAATTCTATTATCTGTTGACGTATGTTGTCTGGTAGTACCTAAAATGCATGTGTGACGCAAGCTGAATGCAATCTGTAGTTGCATTCACACCTCATCTATCATTTAGTAACTGCATGTTGGTCATATGTCTTCACTATTGGTTAGTGATTGTTTTCCTCCTAATAAGTTGCATTTCCAGAATCCCCTTCTGCGATTTGTCTGTCCATATTGCACTACTTATATTTATTGTTAAAGAAACAAACATGGGTGCATAAAGATCATTTTCTGTGATACTTAGCATATAGTACTACTTATTCTTTTGAGTTGAATGTGTTCTTGGTTCAAACAGGGCTCTAGACTTTGTTTTGAGAGACAGATACTAATCAGATAATCCCTTTTGAAAGGCTTGACTATTTTAAACGCCAAAGTTACCTTTAGAGAAGCAGGTCATGGAAAACATGCATGGAATTCGTCATTCAGTAAAGCCCTGTTTATTTAATAGGGTATTCTTCTGTCCTTATTATCATTATCATGCCATTTGAAAACTTAACGCTTAAAATGTATTTATTTCTAATTAAGTGGGATTTTGTGTTGTCTTCTCGTTAAAATATTACAGTTAACTTGAGACACTTTGTTTAGGGTTTTGCTTATTGCATATGCTTATTACATTAAGTGACCCACCCAAAACTTTATTTCTACTCACTTAGGCCAGAATCTAAGCATACTATAGCCACTCCATATTAAGTGTCTTTTGTAATGTACACTATGTGCTCTGGAGTGAAAAACATCCATATCCTTAGTGCTGTCTGTTACTCATGCAGGTAACCACAAAGGGAGCAGGCCTGAACCCCAACGCCGAAGTGTGGCAGGAGATCCCTGCCCACCAGAATGACATCCCAGAGGGGACAGAAGGTCCCCTTTGGCTTCAGACCTCACCATCTTCTGCTGAGATGACTGAAGGTATGGGCCAAGCTCAGTGTGCCAAAATGAAATTGAATATCTCTTGCTCCTATCCATGTACATTTTTCAGGAATTGCAAAGAAATCTGGATAGATTTGGTAGATAATATTTGGACATAATATTTAGTCAAAGTTTGGTGTACAGGGCTCTAAAGTAACTTTTTCTCTTGGTAGCACTGGTGCTTCCGACCTCAAAAGTAGACACACCACCAAAAATATAAAGAGCACCTTTTTTGTGAAAAGTTAGCAATGTTATTAAGTCATTTTCTGGATATACAGATGGGAAAATAGAAACAGACATCAACATTAATTATTTATAATTATTTGGAATCCCACAGTAACACAATAAAAAAAATGCATCGCTTTTACCACCAGTTGTTGACACGGCTTCAGTGCTCTCCGTCCTTTTAAACATCTCAATTCGGCTATCATAGAAAATCCTGAGCCAAAACAAACTGTTTGCCTCTTATACCACAGGTTACTCAGAGGCGTACTCTTCTGGGAGTAAGGTGTACAGCGCAGAATATTCAGACAGCACTGATGGCAGCACCCCTGTACCTGCAGAGGGCATTATCAATGGCATTGACCAGCCTGAATTGGGGTACCCCCTCTTTGACCCACTGAGTGGGTCAGCCATAGATGGTGAGGTGTCTAAGGAACAGCCACAGTCTGAGGAGAGCCTGAGAGAGTCTTTGAAGAAACAGCTGGAGTTCTGCTTTTCCAGGTGAGTGGTGAAGCAGTGGATAGGGTGCATAAAGATGGTTCCCCCCTTCCTTTTTTCATATCCATCTCACATGACAACTCTTCTCAATGTCAACACCTGTTCTTGCCAGTTTCAACCAGGGGGTCACTGTCAAAATTCAAACGAAACCATTACAGGATGGATTTTTCACATTGATTTGAAATTCCCACTTTTCACCAGCATACGGATAGACATACAAATACAATCAGCATACAGCCCAGGTTCCATATCAAATCGATTGTATTTTGCAAAGGAACAGCTTTAAGAATGAATCATTGTGTTACTGACTTGATGGAACATGCTACATAACTGCATAGAACAAGCTTTTTTTCTCAATGCAATGCACTCGTATCATAGTGGTGAAATACATTGGTAAAATATAAACTGTCTATATGTCAAATTTCAATAATCATGGCCTTAGCCACTTTTACATTTAAAAAAAAAATCTTATTTGTATTCTTATTGCTTGATCATGTGCTGTTAAATTAAACAGATTAACGTGTGAAGACTGAAAGTTGTTTCAATTTCCAATTATTTCAGAAGATATTGTATGAAGATGTAGATGAACTATGTCTAAAAATGGCAGCGCTGGGGGAAGAGGTATACAGCAAAGACATTGTACACATTGAGTCACACATTAACCCTCCATCCCAAATGTCCTTTTGGGTGTCTGCAGAGAAAACCTATCTAAGGACTTGTACCTGATATCCCAGATGGACGGTGATCAGTTTGTTCCCATCTGGACCATCGCTTGCATGGAGGACATCAAGATCCTCACCACTGACACGGACCTCATTCTGGACGTTCTGCGAGGTATAAGTCACAAGCCTTTCTAAATGCTTGTGACAATTCCTAAAAATTCTGTCATTTGTTGTGTGGTTCAAATGTTTTTAGGCAAGGTCATTTCAGCAGGGTTTGGTTGTGTTGATAAGATCACTGGGAAACCTTGCCAACCTGTTTTAGCACTATCAACTCTCATTGCTCATAGTTATCAATAAACTCTTGAGAAAACAAATTTTAAAGATAAACTTGCTGTATGTGTCATGTAAGCATAAAGGGAGTATTGTGTGACAGCAGATTTTCCAAGTACAGGTGTATGAGGGGCCCTCAAGTTTAACTTAATTGGTCTAGATGAAGCCACAAAAATGTTCAGGATAGGTATTTATGTTTTTGTATGGCCTTTTGTTCCAGCCTCTGCCATGGTTGAAGTTGATGAGACTGGGGAAAAGGTTCGGCCAAATAACAAACGCTGCATCATTATTCTGAGAGAGGTGCCGGACACTACACCAGTTGAGGTAAAGACAGCTTTGCACTGCATGTCAAGCACAATCCTACACACCTCTCAGCTATCAGACTCTGCATCTTGTAAACCAGGAAGCTTCCCCTCCCCCAAACCACTATTTGCGCCACATGCTGCTGTTTAGATTTTGGTAAAACAAGAGATGTCCTTGACAAGAGGTCAGTCATGGACAGTGGCTCACAGTGTCACACTGCACTTCTGATGTTAAAAACTTGGTGGCGTATTTGTTGTGGTGGGTGTTACCATGGCTCATAGACAGCTTATAATCACAATCTGCGGTGTGCCTTGAGGGGAAGAATTAAGGGGGAAAATGTGTTAATAGTTGCCTTGTATCTTTTTCACAGGAAGTGGAGGCTCTTTTTAAAAGTGAAAACTGTCCAAAAGTGATAAGTGTGGAATTTGCACACAACAGCAACTGGTACATAACATTCCAATCTGATACGGACGCACAACAGGTACTGATTCTCAATCATAACTGCATGGCTTAGTATTATGGAAATAATGTGTGTGGAATAATATTTGTTAATTCAGTGTCTTTATCTGATTAAGTTGGTTATTTCATGTACTTCCTACAAGTATGGCATATTTACATAAAGACTGCCCATTGGCTGCAGCTTGCATTTTCATTGCTGCCCCTAGGATTTTTTTTTGTTTTGTTTTTAAACTAGCAGGGGTGACTTCCACATGACCTTGGTGGGGTTTAAGATTTGAATTTGATAACTCTTGATTACAATGGTCTGTTCACTTGACTGTGTTAAAACTAGGAACTTGGTTAATAAAATATAATTTTAGTTAGGTAATTCAGCAACTTGTTACCACAGTTTAATCATGTTACACTATTGAGAGCAAGTCACCAGCTTACAGTTATAGGGCATTGTATTGCACCTGTTAACCCATTTATTTGGGCATGAACATCAGTGCCACTCTGCCAGTGAGGGTGGAGGAAAAGGTTCTCTGGTACAAAGGTTTTATTTTTTGTTGTGTTATTTCTCAACATTGTTTGGTTCTCCTCTTTCTCTCATCAGGCTTACAGATACCTAAGAGAAGAAGTGAAAATGTTTCAGGGAAAACCAATTATGGTGAGTTCACATACTGAAATGCATAAATGAAGTGGTCATCTCAACTTGGATCATTAGTTATTGATTCAATTCAGAGCTTATGAAATCCATTGTAGATGTATTACTGCTTCTATTATGGCTCCATTTCTCAAGATGCTGGAAAATTTATGTGTCGGAAAGGAGAAAAGTGTATGTCTTAATTGTGAATATTTGTTTACATGAAAATTGCACCTTTCATAGAAATGTTGAAGATAAATATTTTTCTTGATGCCATCTTTCTGTTATATATTGGCTAAATGTAGGCATGTATTTTTAGCACTATGTAGGTACAGATGAATATAACCAGAATTCCTTCTCCATTTGCATGCCAAACTGAAATATCCTGATCCACCTAAATTAGATTGGTATGGAGCCCAGCAAACCTTGTGTCACTCAAGATTGCTGTGCTGTCATTTCAGTACCTTGAAAGCTAGGCTTGCAATGTTTGGCTAACTTGTAGCTGCAGGGCAGTGACCTTGAGCTGTTTGCATGTACAGCGGGTTGATAAGGAAGGAAGGAATCCACCATTCTGCTCCCGTTAGAACATTTGCCTCCCATATCTCCAGACAGTTTGATTTCCCATATTATCGTAATGTAACATTGACCTTTAGTGATTCAGGTAGCTAATGCATCCCTTTCATCTGGACTTTGATTTGACCTTGTCAGCCTTAATTCTTCCTTAAAAAAATAAGACTGATTTTTAGTGGGTTTGTCTGTGTTGGTGGTCCTGCCTAAACCCCAGTGATGATCAGTATCGCGCTTGGAAGGACCCAGGTGCACTGTGGCTGGCTTGGAGGAGCTTTTCATCTCTACATCTCACTCTACCCCTAGTCTCCCTTTTCCTCCTGTCTCCTCTGTTCTCTGTCACACCCCCTTTCCTCTCCCCCCTCCCCAGTCAGTGCAGTGTTCTATGACCTAATGACTGTGAGATTATGAGATCTGAGGGGACTATGGACAATCAATGTAACTCGTCCTAGGTGCTGCGATGGCATAACATCAATCCTGCCAGACATGCTAAAATTCTCCTTTTTCCTTCATTCTCCCTCCAGGCTCGCATTAAGGCCATTAACACGTTTTTTGCCAAAAATGGCTACCGCAGTGTGGACTCTGGCGTGTACAATCAGCATTCCCAGCCACAGGCCCAGTATGGCTCCCCCCTTTACATGCAGCAGGTGTACAGCTCCCAACAGCAGTATCCCGTATACCCACTGGCGACCCCCTCTTGGAACCCCTCGCTCACTCCTTACTTTGAGACACCACTGGTGAGTGGAAGTGCCGCATCAAGTGAGGGCATGGCCTGTTGAGGGGTTGTTCAGAGTATTCACCATGTGTATTAACAACAATGGAAGAATTGTCTGATTAGAATGTGATTAATCTATTTCTGTCCAGAAATGAATGCCAGAAATGTTCTGTCATGTAATTTGATTCCCCTCTGCCATTGTCACACCCAGGCACCATTCCCTAACAGTGGATTTGTGAATGGTTACAGCACTCCTGGGTCCTACAAAGCGGGCTCAACACCCATCAGCCTTGGACGGTCCTTCAATGGGAGCCGGTAGGTGCAAGTTGTGCAAGAACCTTCTTTTATGAAATTTATAATATTTGGTGCATATCTCATCATGCAAGATGCTGTAGCTAATAATGGTGTTAAAGGAAATGGGAATGCATTTCGTTCCATTGTTATTGATACCCATTTGTCTCTTCCCTCTCCCACAGTCTTAGCCTTTGTTCAAGAAAGACTGTAAACAATACCCTTAGGTCTAAATAATAGGATATAATAATTTTCATCACTGTTTGCTCTTGCTTTTTTATTTACCAGATGTAAAACCATTCAGGTTTAAGCCATTGGAAACCATGAATTTTATAATACATAATGATTTGATGGTGGACACATTATAGCAGTGTGTCCTATAGAAATCAGTGTCTGCTTGAATGTTGTCCACACATTTTGTAGGAGAATAACTATAAATTGCTAATTTACCATTACAGAAAACAGCAGATTAATGCTATGTAGGAATGTGACCAGTGCAAGTCCTTTACACATTGAGGCTTTAAAACCACAGTAAACCATTGCTCTTAACACTGACCAAACCAAAACAAGCTTTACATCTATTATCTAAATTTTCTCATTGTTTTGTCAGATGATCATACCTGCACAACCATAGAAAAGTGCATGAAATCAGGGCGAAGGTGACATTTAGTAGTATGGGAAATGATGAGCTTTTGTGTGTGTATGTGCCCAGGAACCATGTGAAGACCCACTCCGGGCCTGGTGATGTGCCCCCTTGTCCCCCCATGGCCCCTGGGGTCCTGATGGATGGCTTGTCTGGTCCCTCTAGCCCCCAGCTCCCTCAGACATCAGGTTCTCTACTTGGCACCAGGCCAGAGCCAGCCACTAGCCCCTCCTTCACCCTCAAAGACACCGTTCCACAGGCCAACCTACCTAACGGAGATCTGAGCATGGCTGGACAGGGCAGGTGAGTGAACTTCTGTCCTGAATTAACACTACTTCTCGCCCAAAAGTATCGAGACTTGACTGTGAATGGAAATATCTGAGGGTTTAAGTTCCTGTTGTTGGCTTCCAAAATGTATCCCAGAGCAATGCCTAAATTGTAAACAATTTTTGCGTTGTTACTTGCAACTTTCTGATCTAACTGGTCTCTAAATATGTAAATTATCTGTCATCTTTTATAGGAAAGGTAGCTACAAAGGCATGAGAAGGAGGAGAGAGGATGAGCGCACAACGGTCAGCATATTTCCTAACCCTAACCCATCTCCTTTCCTCTTTTTGTGTTTTGCCAATGCTAAGTTTGACTTTGCCAAAATCAATAATTTGCAGAGGCCCATCCCTTTGACTGAGGTCAAGGTACCACCTCCACCAAAGTTTGACCTGGCAACCTCTAACTTCCCCCCATTGCCGGGTTGTGTGATCAGTACGCGTGGAGAAACTGTGCCAGAGATGCGTCTGTCTGATGTGGTACGTGGCCGGAAGATGACCGACAAGGTAAATCCACTCTATGGTCCTTCTTATTTTGGAAACTGCTGTAAGCAACAATTAAGTTACTGTCCCATTACTGCACATCACATCTTGAAATCTTGGAAATTTCAGTCTGAGAGCAAAGAAGTTAACCATGAGACCCGTCCCAGAAACGTCCCAGAAGATGCTGTGAGCATGCCCATTTCTGTGACCACAGCTCCTTCACCTACTCCTGTGACACCGCTAAATGTGGTTCCACTGGTTTCGAGGTATACTTTGCTTCCCACCAGTAGATCTAAGTCTGTGGATATCAAGGGGAATGTATGTGTGAAATGACACTTTTCCTCCCGTTTCAGTGTTTCTCATCAGGTAAAGAAAGTGGATAAAGCGGACTCTTCTGTTCCAAAGGGGATAATCTCCTCATCCATACAGCCTGTGTCTCCAACAGCTTCAGAACCTGACCCCACCACCAAAACCATCTGTAGCCAGTCTGTTACAGCAGCACCCACCCCGTCCGCCCCAACTCTCTCCTCAGCACCGGTAAGACTTGTAACTTCCATGATGTCCCCATCACAAAATCTGTGGAATATCAGACGTTAAAGGAGGGGGAAATGTGCTCATTCACATTCCCAAACCGTCTGAGGATAAGAAATGCCCCCGACATAAACCCACTTCTATGATCCCATCCCAAAATCCATAGGGGTGGAGATACATAGGAACAGTTACCCCCCTAAATTTCAAATATATTTTTTAATTGGTTTCTATTTCAGCTTCTGGATGTCTTATAATGATCAGACCACTTGTTCAGCAGGCTCTGAAACAGAAGGAAAAGCTTGTGTATTCAGCTACTGTTAAAAAAATTAACTAGTTGTATAGTATCTGATACTGTATTGATTTTTATGGGGAAATTCTCTTTTTTGCTTGCTGACCCACACAAGGGGGGTCAAAGTGCAGGGTCAGCTACAGAATTTCACTCCTTGAGACTAACGGTGATTAAGGGCTATACAAATAAATGTGATTTGAAGGGATTCAGTGTTTTGCTTAATCGATCATATTTTAATGGATCATATGATCTTCAAATGGCCAAGACCTTCATATTTACTCATTCTTGTGCTGAATTTATTTGTGGTACTTCATCATTTATTTATTCTCCGTAATCTTTATTTTCCATCCACTATTCTCAAATCAGGAGCCACGGAAGCTCAGCTATGCAGAGGTATGCCAGCGACCAGCCAAGGACCCACCAATGGCAACAACACCCTCTCCCACCCCACCGGCCTCCTCACCCAGCCAACCCCTGCGGGAGCTCAGGGTCAATAAGGTCGAGGAGCCTGTGTCTTTTTCCAACCCTGCTATTGACAGACTAGAGAAACCCAGAGATAGCCGGCCACCTCGTGAACCCCTGGGCTCCTACCGTGGT
>CABFOQ010052556.1:5489-20611 GCA_900660455.1 Gephyroberyx darwinii
ACACACACACACACCCACACCCCCACACACACCCGCACGCACACACACACACACACACACACACACACACACGCACACGCACACACACACACACACACACACACACACCACAGCTGGTTCCACTTATGACACAAACAGCTTTAATTATTGCGTTTTACTTGGCAAAACCAGTTAATCAAAAGATTCAGATAAATAGAATAGTAGAGAGTAGTGTGAAATCCTGACTTGATTCATCAAAACTACTGTGTAGACACCAGAGAACAGCTGCTGGCAGTTTTATAGCCCAGTCTGCTTTACAGTCTTTTCTGTCTTAAACCCAAAGTCCCAGACACAGATGTACCAATCCCAAACTTGATTCTTCCCCAACTCTATTTTGATTGTTTCCTCACACCCATGAAAGTAAGACTACAATAACCTGCACAGACGCCGGCGATTCCCTGGGATTTTACCTCCAATCTCTCTCTAATCACAGTTTCAACCTCCTGTAAAACCCCACTTCCACCTTCCCCTCCTACCAGACACTACAGTATAACACTATCTCTTTATTGCTTCTCCACTCTGATCTTAAGTCTTACTTGAGGCAAGCTATACTTTAATCCTACATCAGCCTTCTTCCTCTGTCTACCAACAGATTACTCTGGCCCCTCTTCCCTCCATCTTTTGCCCTCCAGTAAACTTCTGACACCAATATCAGTTTCATAATCCACTTTAGGGCTAGCTGCTGTGAGATCTGAGACATTATGCCCCTCAAGCTGCACTATCTAATCCTCTTCCTTTAGATCACCTGGCCCACAATACACTGGGTTGTGTTTTGAAAGCTCATAGTTTGTCTCCAGGCTACTGGGCTGTATGATCATGCTGTAATGCTATGTGATGCCCTGCATTTAGCCAGGGTGTTTAGCATTTACCTTACGTTAGCAATATCTCTACAGTTGCGTCTCTGAATAATCTCTTTTCCATCGGTAATTTGCATTTACATTACATGCTCTTGAAAGAAAAAGGCATAACAAAATACAATACATGTTTATGACAATCAAAACAGTGCCTCCTTCAGACACTGAGGAAGTCACTGTGCCGATATCCTGGTCTGGGTTTCATTTTTTTCCAAAGGCTTATGGGGACATCTAGTGTTGTATGAGAAAATGTTAAGGGGATGCAGTTGATTATTTGCCCCTGGGTACAGATTATAAATGTTTTCCTCCCTTCAAACCATAGTTGCATTTGACGAGGAGATGCTAACACCACATCTAAATGCCTCGGGAGAAACAGCAAACTGTTCTACACACTGCAGGAACTTTTCCACTCAAGTTGACAAGGGCTAAAGTTTAAATTGTGGACAGTACAGGCTCATACAGATGGTGCCTTTTGTGTGCCTACTGTTACGCTCAGTAGTGTATCTCCATAGCGAAACCAACCAACTCCCTCTCTTCATCTAGCTCCTGTTATCTGGGTCTCTCCTGCCCCACTGTGCCATACACCCCCCCCGCTTTGATTAGCTCCCATTAGGAAACCACTCTAAGCCTCTCAGCTACACAACACAATTACAAGTCATAAAGCATGCAATCAACAAACTCACATCATGCCAAATTCTCCAAACACCCATTTGGACACTGTCACAAAGAAAAGGAGCAGTCGTGCAGTAACAGAGTGGTGCTAGGCGCAGCTTGGGGATGAAAGGAATTGTTGCTGGGGTTTTGTGTCTACGAAGTATCAAAGGCTAGGAGAGAGACTCAAGGGAGGGAATCCTGTTTATTAATGTCGCTCGCTGTCTGGGGATGATATTGAATCATGTCCTGTCAAAATTGAGGGAATCAGTCCAAGCAATGTGGCTGGCTAGGACTGGCTGCCACAGACAGAGACCAAAAACAACCTACATTTGTCAATAGCTTAGAGGGGGGCTGCAGCTAATTGATTTTTCAGTTTCATCTAAAGCCACAGGAAATAGCAGGAACCTTGTTAAGTGAATGTAATATCAAATGGCCTCAGTAGTAAATATTTCCAGTTTGGTAGATTCAAATATCATTTCAGAGCAACAAAAGATCTATCTCAGTACACAATGTGCTCAACACACTGAATGAACAACTATCGTCAGATCTTAATTTCTTTCAAATTGGTGCGATCGTAATTTTGTGAGAGTAAGTGACACTTTTTCAAATGGTGGAAAACTCTCAAAGCTCCTCCAATATTACACTACAAAGTCATGTTTAAGTGGCTATTTCCAGCTCATAGTTTATCTATGCAGCCATCAAAACATCAAAATCTTCTAAAGCTGGATTTATCTACATAGCTGTAAACAGCGAGCAGACGTGTTCTGTAGCTGAGAGTATGTATTATATCTTAACTTATCGTTTTAGTTATTATATTTATAATGCATCTTTCCTGCCTTAGTACCAGAGGCAACAGGAGTTCAGCAAGTATGCAGTAAAAAGTGGGACTTTTGCAATGTGGCTACTGACAAGCCATCTAAAAGCAGCATGCGCAAACATGTACAAAATGCTTTTAAAAGCTAAAAGCACACTGTCTCTCAGAAGTGCAGACTTGGAATAATAATTCCATTACTTATTTGTAAAGCTCTTTTCTAAAACAACATTTGCAGAGTGTTTCGCAATCAAGACAAACAAAAGGCAGAGAAACAAGATTACACAGCAGCAGAGCCACAAGTGTTAGGGTGGGATACTGACCCTGGTGAGGGGAGTGGGTCAACATAGTAGAACAAGGACAACAGAAACATCATTACATACAAGCACGCATGCAGAAATAGGTCCTAAGACGTGTTTTTAAAAAACAACACTGATTCTGCCACCCTGAGCTCTGCCTAGAGAGAAGGTGGTGTCTTGACGGTGACTCCTTTAGTCTTAAAGGAAAAATTCATCCTAAATCATCAAAGCACTGTTTAAAAATAGCTACTGTCAATGTACCTCACATTTCTGGGTCCACTTGGTTGTTGGGTGTATTTTTCGTATTCTTGTGGATTCTTGTTTCCAGCAGCTACTATGGAGTTTGATGGCGTTCAACAATCACACAGGGACAAATCCATCGTAGAAGAGGAGCGATACCAATTTCTCCACTGACTGCAGCCTCAATAGTCCATAATGCAATGCAGCCACAAGACAAGTTGCATTTTTGGCTCACTTCTCCACTGGCAACAACAGCTATCGATATTACGCTGTTGAACCACTAGTAAAGTTAGCGTGATATTGGTTATTGGAATTCTGGGAAACTTAAGAAATCACTAACTGATGTAGAGAAGGTGAGGCAGGATGAGGGAAAGTGAGTACAACCAAAAGGTAAATTACAACACTGCATTGAACATCACAGATTAATGATTGATTAATTTAGCAAGTAGCAAAATCAGGGAAGTCTGTCGTTTCTTCTCTTTTGCAGCAGTTAAAAGCCTTGCTGGTGCATTAGCAGAGACTTGTGATTTAGGTGGTAGTCTAGGCAGCACAGATAACACACAGTCTAAAATCAAATTTCGTGAGGATGAAAGAGGATCTTACTCACCTTCACATTTTCAAATCAAGATACAAAATCAACGCAGCGTTTCTCATAGCGTGGACAGTAGCTGCCCTCTCCAATCCTCTCAATTATTCAAAAGGGTCAATACATCCAATCTCACAGACATCAACTCAGAATCCCATATAGTTTCTGGAAATGTACACGCTTTGCATTTGAAACGAAAACAACATGTTAGCTGTAGCCCATACAGTGCACAAGACTTTACACTGACAACGACAACTAGGCAAATTGTAACACTGCGAAAGGATTGCACATACATTGGGATGAGAATATAGATAGTGTGCTTCATTTTAAATACAGTTTGTGTTATATATATATATATATGTATATATATGAAACACCTCCAGGAACTTGACAATCACCAATATCAGAAAGGTGTGTGTTTCTAATCTATAAGTAAGGTGTATGTTTGTTTGGGAAGCTGCTAGTGTCACTTGTGTGTCAGTGTGTCTCTTGTTTTTACACGTTCACATGCATGCACACAGACCACTGCTACTTCTACTACCGTTGCTATCACCAATTTATTTTTTAACCTTTATGTATCCACGGAAGGTTGCATGTATGCTGTTTTTCAGCACTGCGTTGCTTCACATTGACACCTGGACGCCCAGTCAAGCTGTTTCCTACTCCCCTGGAGCAGTTGGGGATTACAGGACTACTCTGACTTTTTGGGAAATTGGCCCCTTAAATGTGACGAGAGGATTGGCAGAAAAGAAAAACACCCACTCTGGATTACTAAAAGGTCTATCTTCTTATGTTAGATAATGCTAGTTGCCTACGGGCACTTAACTTACTGTATGCTAACACGTTAGCATGTGCACAGGACAGAGAGATCTACCAGAGACACAAGAGATGATGTTGATGTTTGGTGCTACTCTTATCCAAATGTGTAAAAAGGGAATATGACCAACGAGCCAATTTCCCAGAAAGTCACTGTAGTCCTTTTAGCGCCTTGAGCAGCACTTTGCGCCTCAAGAGCACTTTGACAATAGCTGTTCAGAAGACTGTTTCTCATGAAACCCAGTCGCAGTACAGAAGTGAAAATATTTGTCTGAAACGCTCGTCTGCAAGATAGCAGTCTGCCAAGTGGAAAAAAATTGGCAGGTTGCCTTGGCAACCAACCGGGGTTCGTCGGCTTCTCATTCGCTTTCCCTGCCCAGATTTTCCCAGCTGGTCCTGGATTCAAACTAGCAACTTTCTAACCACCCCTCCGCTACCACTCCAACATCTACTATATATCTGTTAGTGTCCACATTGAGCTTGGAGAGGTATATAGCAGAGGTGAATAGCAGCTGAGAGATACCCAGCATTGCACAGAGATTACAGTGCACTTCTAAATTCATGCTGGTTGATTCACAGCAACCTGCAGAATCTCTCCTGGGCCAAAAAACAGACAGCAGGACTTTGTTATTGTATGTTGTTTGTTACCGTGTGTTGAATCCTCTGCCCCTCCTCGCCTCCTCATCCAGCTCTCTAGTAGCACCAGGCTCAGTCAGCCTTACTGACTCCCATCATCCATACAGCACCTCCTCATCTCACACTCTACAGGGAATGTGTGTGTGTGTGTTTCTTTTTCTGTACGTGAGAGAGAGAGGGAGACAAAGAGAGCACAGAGGAAGGGAGGGGTATAGTACCTTTGTTTACAAGAGTGGAAAAGTGTGTATTGTCTGTGTGCGTGTGTGTGCGTGTGTGTGTCTCAGACCAGACGAACCAAGCATTTATTCCTTGTAGCAGCAGTGTGTGTCATACATCCAGGTGAGTGTGACAGATCGACGGCTTCGCCACAGTGACAGCGGAGCCAAGGCCGCCAAGCTTGCATTATGCATGAGGACTGTGAACGTCTCGTCGGTGTACAGGTGTGGCACAGCGGCACAGTGATGGGAAACTGTAGCTCATCGCCGTGTCACGAGCATCACAAAGACTTATAGCGACATCTAGTGGTCATAGTTTGAAAATAAATCTTTGGGTAAAGGAGTACAGCTGCACAGTTGGATGGCATTTTTTTAAAGCACCGCTCCACTGACCTCAGACAATATTGTCACACAAGCCTTGTGGGTAAATCATTGGTTTACATGGCAAACTAGCAGTGACAGCTGATTTCTACCAGTCAAAAAAAAAAAAGACACTGCTGCATTGGCCCTGCCCTGACACACCTGAGCCTTGTTTTGACCGGGACTGGTGGAAATAATCACGTCACTTTTTTAAACTTCTCAATTCCTGAGAGGTTTTAACAATTTTAAAGGGGTGATACTGAAGGAGGACTTTAAGGTACATCTTCTGTTGAAATATTATAACAGTATATAACAGTAAATAGTAACATTTACCCCTCATATGGATTTCTAGTGTTTTGGAATGAAACCTTTCCAAATTAAAAACAATCTTCTCATATGTAATGTTTAATTTCTTTCACTGGTTTTTCCAAGACATACCTGGCCCAGTAATTCTGGGTGTTGTGCCAAAGTTTGTACACAAGCCTGTTTAACTCACATAACTTGACCACTGCTTGGCATACATCACCAAGCAGCACTTTTCAAGAATATAGCCCCTTTCTTTTAAAAAAAAAAAACTGCTCAGATACGCGACCACTAACAGTTCCTTCCCAAAACTGGAAGCCAGTCAAGAGATACCAGGGGCTTGTCTCACGAAGCCAGTCGGTAAGCTAGCTAACTTTGGTCTTACCGTTTGGTCTCACTTTACAGATCGTAATGTAACGTTGAATTTCATATATTAATTATATCACATATTAACAATATATGACCCTTTATGAGGCATGCACTGATATATTATCAGAAAAGTAAACGGACTATTTCTTTCGGCGGAAGGAACCATATTTTCGTGCTTGCGTTCATTGTCTCTTGTGACGTTTCCAAGGCAACATGCTGTTGCGAGAATAAACATGGCGGCACTGACGCCCGTAAAGGTAATATAAGCGAGACGATTTAGCTATTTAAACTCTTGTTTTCTAGAGATTCAGTTTGTATTGACTGCCTGGCCATGAACATTGAAAATATTAACGATAATATTACAAAAAGAATGCACAACATGCCAGAAAACCTGTCAGATAAAGAGCGCTGGAGTAACACGGCTTCTGTTATATCTCTCTTTGGGCTCAGACCAACCCAGTCAATGGTAATGTTGAATAGTGATGAACTAAATTATATTCATCCCGTGTGAAGTTGTTCCATAAAAGAACTGTTGAGGGTAGTGTGGATGAGATTTACAAGATAAGGCGAATGATCCGTATAATTGTGCAACGTTTTTGCTAAGGTTGTGTTGCTGAAATATAAATATAGGTCAGTCATTGCTGCATAGACATAAAAAAATCCCCCCATTTTTATTACAACCACATGGGTGGTTGTAGTTACTTAATTTAAAGAATTTAGAGAATGTGTCACTGATATTATCTTCACACATTTGTATCTCTACTCGAAATTGCCTTTCCCGTCCATCCTCCGTGGTTTCACGCTGTTATGTTTACTTCCGCATTTGCAAGTAGCGCCGGCTGCTATGACGTCATTCGCTTGCTCTTGGGGCAGAGGTGTTTGACTCGTGTATGGTCCAACCCTCTGCGAGGGAGAGCCAACCTGTTGCTCGGCCATGGGAACGCCTCTTCCACTTCCTCTTCTTTATCTTCTTCTTCTTTCCCTCTCACGCTCTCTCTCGCACTATCACTTCCACTCTCTCGCCAGTATTTTCGGTGACGCTGTCTGTGGACCGGGTCACTACTCAGACTGCTCTTCACAGAAAAATATGGCTTCAAATCGGGTTCTTGTTTACGGCGGACGAGGCGCACTGGGCTCAACGTGTGTTAAGCATTTTAAATCTAAAGGCTGGGTGAGTGATCATCATAAAAAACACCTAATATACACTGTCTGTTTGATTAATGGCTGCTTGTAAAATGCTTAGGCGTAGCTCTAATTATAGGCATGAATAGGTAACTGTGTGTGTGTGTGTGTGTGTGTGTGTGTGTGTGTGTGTGTGTGTTCAATCAATCAATAGTGGGTTGCCAGCATCGACATCACTGCAAATGAGGATGCAAATGAAAACGTGCTCGTCAGGTTGTCTGAATCCTTTACCGAGCAAGCAGGACAGGTAGGTCACCGCTCGTCTGCACCCTCCATTGACAGATATGAGCTGAAGACAGCCCAATGAGTCGCATGTCTGCTGTTTTTCTGTCTCATCAATTTAAGAAGAAGAAGAAGAAGATTCATTTATTACATTACAGTTGAACAAATAAATGTCATGTGCATAAACATCACCAAACTGCAGGCCGGTGGGCTGAAAGCATGACTATCCATAAACCTGTGATCAGCAGGAGAGGCCTTGGGTTGAATCCACTTAACTCATTCATTTGCGTGTCTGTGTGAAGGGGGGCAATGTTTTTGCCAACAAACCATTAATGTAATACCAATTTTCAGTTAATAGTGTAATAATCCTGTTAACGTAATATATTTCCTGTTAATGCAATAAAAGTGTTAAAAGTGTAATCACTTCCCCCCCTGCTAATGTAATAATTTGTAATAAATGATACATTTATTACATTAACAGGGAGGTTACAGTTGTATTTGAAATGATGAATCTATTTGAAATGACCATCAGACCCCTTCCATACATATTTATCCCTTTTTCAGCTGTACTATGCTTAATGACCAGATGTGTGAATGGATGACAGTTGTTTTTTGTAATTTTGAGGTATGAGCTCAAATCTAATAAGTTCAGCTATCATTCATCCTGTGTGCCTGCCTCATGGCTTTATGGAAAGGTGTTATCTCTTGTTTCCTGTAGGTGACGGCAGATGTGGCCCAGTTGCTAGGGGAACAGAAAGTGGATGCCATCTTATGTGTGGCAGGAGGATGGGCAGGAGGAAATTGCAGCTCCAAAGGTCAGAGTTCATCCCTTGTCTCTGTGACATCAGTCATTGGCCAGTTTTCTTTCTGTCTATCTATTTAGCGTTATTGGTGCTGCAGCAGTTTTTAACTTAAATATGAACAAACAAACAAATATGAACAACAAAGCAAATACATTTTATTGATATGGTGCATTTCATACATTTCATTTTAAAATTGACATATTTTGCATGTGTGTGTCTCAGACTTGTACAAAAATGCAGATCTGATGTGGAAACAGAGTGTGTGGACCTCCACTATCTCCAGCCACCTCGCCGCTCTGCACCTGAAACCCGGCGGGCTGTTGACCCTGTCTGGGGCCAAGGCGTCCCTCTCTGGCACCGGCGGTAAGACACACATTTGTGTTAACCGTCACCGTGATGACCTTGTGACCACATCAGGGTTTCATTCAGACTGCAGTGTGCCTCCTTGTTGTCTAACCCGCCCACGCAAATAACGTAGATAATTGAAAGCGCCGCAGAGAATTGATCAGATGCATGGTAAATGTAAAACACCTCAAGGCAATGAAAGGAAAAGGTGTCAATAAAATAGATACAGAAAAGTAGATGTTAAGAGCTCTTGGGTGGCCCAGTGGCTGGAGAGTCTCTCAGTCTGTCCACCATCTGTTTTTGCACTTTGGACTAAAGTTGTGCTGGGCGGATATGGACAAAATGAATCCGACAATAATCATGAGAATGTATTTTGATGTTGATATATAATGATATCTGCTAACACATGCAGAATCAATGATGTCTAACATATTCAACTACATGGTAGCATGAAGTTTGGTGAACTACACCTAAAAAGACTGAGCTTCAACGTTAGATATGGAGCAGCAAATTTCATTGTACAATTGTTGACCTGTGACAGCCCTCTTGTTATCAGTCACTGTGGCATCCAGAAAGGCTGCACTTTAAACCCATGTGATATCGGCCCGTTTCCAAGCCTGTCCATGTGATGGGCTGAAATCCAACTTGACCACAATACAAAGCTCTAGCTCAGCAGTCAGCGCAGAGCAGACAATCTCATTGGCTGCCGGCTTAGGGAGAGAATGACTCAGCAGTTGTGGATCCACACATTATCCACATGGACCTAGTTATAGGACATGATGAGTTAACTCCATTGAAACAGGCTGGAGTATTTGATATCTGTTGTACTAAGGGGGCTGGGCATTATATAGGACTGACTTCTTGTGGAATGGTTTTGTATTTGAAATGTGAGAGAAAGGTGATAGTTGTCGTTCATTTGTGTGAATTCTGATTAAATGTCAGGCGATGTCTAGAACCAAAGGCTTGAGAAATACACTTTCTAGGTGCTCAGGTGGAAGTTTGGGGTGGGTGACTACATAAACTTTAAAAACAACACCAAAGTGCTGAGGTTGCGGTGTTCTTGGAACTAAGAGTATCGGTGAACAAAATATTTTATTAATGTGTTGACATCTCCACTACAGCTAGAAAATCACAGAGCTACTTCCTGGTATCTGAACGCACCACACACCAACCTAGAGCTGCTCATGCTTGTGTGATTTCTACAGTACTGTCTGGATATTCCTGATGCAGGACCCTCAACAAGCGTATTGAGGGTCTCCCCAGCACCTAATAACAACATTGACAAGTATGCTGTATGCTTTGATCAAATTGAGCAAAGAGTGGTGTTTGCTGTGTGAGCATACCCAAAACCCAGATCATCTGTGTAGAGGAAAGAAGGAAAAGGATTAGGATGACAAGTAAACACCAGCCAAATGTTGGAAACCATTTGCCTTTTTGTCGTAAGATAGGAAGTCTCCTGTACTCTGACACTGTGACCAGTAATCAGGTTCCTTTCTCTTCCAAAAATCAGTTTGGCTGGTAAAATAGTGAAATTAGTATTTTGAAATCCACTAGCCAATGTGGCCGGTGTGCAAAAAGTTAGTTACTTGCCCTGAATGTGACACTGTTGGGGTTGATGGTGTCCAGGAAAATGGTAGAACCACGTGTTACAAGGAATTCCAATGGGAATTTGAAAGGTGACAGGTCAAGTAAGGGTTAACAAACCATGTGAATGCCTTATAACCTCAACATCAGACCTTGGGTGCCGAACTGAGTTTAAACCCTCAAAGGAGTTGGTGGAGGGCACTTCTCTGGGCCTCTGCATGTGACTTTTTATAGGTGCTCCTTAATGCCAAGATTATCCTCTCAGAAATGCAACAGATAGCATTGAGTGTTTGGGTTTACAGCAAACCATTGCATTGTTAAATTCACTGCCTTTGGACAACCATGCAGTGAGAACACCCTGAATTAGTCCAGCCATGTTAGGCTTAGAGCAGTCACTGTTAAAACGCAGGTAGGGGTTCAGCGTCTCTCTCAAGGACAGTTAGACCGGAGTCATAGCTGTTGATGAACACACATTGGCTGTCGCAGGAAGTGAACATGTGACCTCTTGGTTACAGGACATCTCTGAAACCACCAGGCTACCCTGGCGGACATTTTTCTGTGCTGTAAATCAGTGCAGTGTTAACTCCAGCCCCCCAGTAGGTCCTCCTTCTTCTATCAGTCCCGATTTTACTCTTGGAGAAAAGTCACTTCACCGCCCCTTGCTCCCATTGGCCAGTTCATCAAAGGTTGCTTGGCAGGCCTGTCATATGATTGGTGGAGGGGGGTGGGGAGATGCTTTTATAGTCCAGTTTTAAATGGAAAAGGCAACTTATTGATTCCAGATGCCAAAGTTACGAAACATCCCTGGGAATAACCCAAGGCTGGGCTTTTGTAATAAGTCACTGTGAATATGACAAAGACTAACAGAGGAGAACAATGTGAGTATTTTTGTATGTAGTTAGTGAAATGGATGTGATCAAATGAAGTACTGGTGTCTTAGTAGCTCTGTGGGTTAAGGCACATACCATGTACCATAATGATCTTCATTGGATCTCGTCCTCTCAATAGAGCTCCCATCTGTCCTGTCTTTCCCTGCTGTATATTGTCCTAGGAAGCAGAAATGTCACTAAATAAAGTTTAGAAACATTGAATGAACTTCTAACATGGTACAGGTTGATGGACAGCATCCTGCCTGTCCAAGACTTCATACAACACCTCTCATATACTACAGTGCAAAGAAGGACGGTGTGTTTTGTCCTGTTCAAACTCAATTAAAAATAAGTCACTGGATGCTCCATCCACAGTTTCTCCTGTGCCCATTCCTTTGGCCTGTCTGTCTAGTGAATGTAGGTCATCCACTCTTGTGTGTAACGGGCACAGTGTGTGTGAAGCGCTTGACATGGTCTGTTCTATCCTCGCAAACTGAATTTCCGCAAGGACAATAAACGGTATTCTATCTTTCATCCCTAGGCATGGTGGGCTACGGCATGGCCAAAGCGGCTGTCCATCAGCTCTGTCAAAGTCTAGCAGGCAAGAACAGTGGCCTGCCCTCAGGATCCACCGCCGTGGCTATACTACCGTGAGTACTGCACATATACATGTGTTTCACACAACATTACGATACACTGTCAGTCCTTAATGTATCAGGAAAGGTTTGGAGAATCGGCACCAGCTACCAGACAAATGCTGATTCATTTTGCCCGTGGCTTGTAGGTTTGTCTACATTACCAGCCACTTAGAGAGGTAACCAACCAGCTTCTGTTCTATGAGGTGATTTCGCTGAGAAGTGGTTGCAACTCCAGTCCATGGATGGATGTGGGGGGGGGGTTTGCCCTGATATTTAAAAATTGTAGGTCTAGGAATATTGTATGTCTAGGATTAGGCTGACAAGACGGGTGCATTTTTACATACAAATCTTGACAAGGAGCAAAGGGAGGATCTACGCCTAGGCATTGATTTTAGGTGGCAGGTTAAGAGTCCATACAATGCTATAAACATCACAGTCCTTGCATGGGAATGACATAAAGGATGCAGAGATTACAAAAGATGAAACTATGAAAAATCAAATGAGATCATAACATACAGTTCATAAAGTTAAGTGACTGAGTGCGAAGTCACGCAAAGCATGATAGATCCAGTTCATTCATTCCTAGAGGTTGCGGCATTTTCTGGTAAAAAAAAATGAGCACCGCAGCTTTAAATTCCTAGATCACCAACAATACAAGCAAACCAATGGTAAGCAGTGCAAGGATAAAAGCCACAGTGTCCTGACAATGCATGCAACACATATTCCTTTGTTTTAAAGTGATCATGTGTGATGGAAAATTGTGAGGTAAAGGTATACAAGCCAGGGAGAAAAGCTAGATAAGGCTCCTGATCCAGCATAGTGAGTCTCTGGTTGTACACATGTCCTTTTCAGATGGATGTTTTTGCTGTGTCATCGTGAGAGGCTAGAACTGCATTTCATGGGTGCAGACCAACAACATGAGGCTGTACTGAGTCCGCCTCTCCAGCTAGCTGTCACATCTGTTTAACATTAGCCCCATGACTTGCATTTCTGCCACAACAACCCCCATTTCCTGCTCCAGCATCATAAACCAATAGTGCACTCATGGATTTCATAATATAAAGTGTAACACTAGAAAGGCCAAGCTGTGGTCAATTCACTGCTGTTTTGAATTTTAGAATTGAAATATCTTTGTTTTCAAATTGTCCCTCCATGACCTTTCCTCGACCCAATTTCTGTACAAACCAGCTTTGTTTGATTTTCAAAATCACACAAGGAAATGGTAATTCTGATTATATTTACCCTCTTCAATTGACGGCTTTTGGCTTTCTCTTAGACCCACTATGCCGGGTCCCGCCAATCCATTGGCCTTTCTAGTTAGATAACTATATAACTATAACTAAGATAACTAAAGAATGTGGGCATGTACTTGTATGTATGCACAAGGCTATACCGCTATGAAGCGTACCCAAAAATACTACGCTTAGCTCTCAGGAATTCAATACACATTGCCGTAGGTTCACTTGCACTAATATTAAAATGCACTGTCCCTGTGTAATAAGCTAGCAAAACACAAAACACCTCAAACTAAGAGATATTTACAGTCATATAATAAAAGTCTTATTTTTTATTTTCAAATCCACAAATGTGTTTTCTACAATGCTTTGTTTGTATTGTTTGTTTTTCTCTGTGTGGAGACACAGACACAGCTACTCCCTGACCATCATCTGGCTTAATTTGGCAGGGTTACCTTGGATACGCCAATGAACAGGAAGTTCATGCCTGGCGCAGATGTCAGTTCCTGGACACCACTGGAGTACATTGCAGAGTGAGTGCTGAAGCCAATGGTGTTGCATGTTGTGTTTCCACTATTTACAGGCTGTTGAGCTCTATGAGACTGGTTCAGTTCAGGTTCTCATAGCACAGGTCTTTTTTTTTTGTTGTTGTTTTTTTTAATGGGGATAAACAATATGTGACCCAACATGGAAAAACAGGCACACTGCACAAAATATTAGAATTTTTTTATTCAGAGCTTTACAGGACAAAATCCACCATTAGATACTCTTACAGTAATCAGTGATCATTCACTTGTGGGTTATATGTGTCTATGCCGCGCCCCTGAATCAAAACGCATGTCTTGTGGCTGCATTGCATTCTGGTTTATTGAGGTTATGGTTGATGGAGAAATTAGTCCGTTGAGGAGAAATATCTACTCTTCTCTGATGGATTTCTTCCTGTATGATCGGTCTAGAAAGAAGCCCTTGCTCTTTGAGTCTGAGGGGCTGACACCAAAACCTGAGGTTTACCGGTGATGTTTTAGATCAATGAAACATTTTATCAAACTCCATTGTTGCTGCTGGAAATCATCATCTACGTTTGGCCAGTTATGCATTTAGACTAAGAAAAATATACCACCCAACAACAAAATGGGACCAGAAAGTGTTTTAGGGTGGATTTTCCTTTTAAAGGTATTACCCCACAAGGGCCAATACATTATTTTGTTTTTATTATTTAACCAAAAATGCATTTTGATAAAGCATTTTCCGACGTAAAATGGGTCTCCGGTAAGGTTAAATGGGTTCATGGTGTTTGGTCACAATATAAAAAGACTAGAAACTGGAATATTAGCATTTCACCACAAGATGGCAAAATGGATCTACATTCTCATCGCAGTATGGATGACTTTGGTGTTTATTTATCTGCTCACTTACTTACTTATCTATCTATTCATTCTGTCTATCTTGTTGGTGTATAATTTATGGCAGCCGTTTTATTATTTATGCAACACACTTTCATTACATCAAGGATTTGATGATACATGATAAATGATTCACGTGATAGAAGACATCAAATTCCAGTTAAATTTGAAGCCAGCTGTGATGGAGCTAAGCATGAAGCAGATGTTGTACATGATAAGGAACTACATTACAACCTTGGATTAAGAATGAATCACTAATCAGCTACCATGACTGAACAGACAAAGAAAAGAGCGCCACCTACAGAAACTCAAACTCCATCAACAGAAAATCCAAGGAGAAAGACGTCACAATGTTTGATTGACAGGTGATCTCTGGGAAGAGCAGTGAGGAACACCACAGTGAGGAACACCACAGTGAGGAACACTACAGTGAGGAACACCACAGTGAGGAACACCACAGTGAGGAACACCACAGTGAAGAACACCACAGTGAGGAACACCACAGTGAGGAACACCACAGTGAGGAACACTACAGTGAGGAACACTACAGTGAGGCTGAGAGACAAAGATGGAGACTAAATAAGCATTCATCCATTACTTCCAATTATTTAATGTTGTATTTTTCCAGCAATTTGACAATTTCAACAGGAAATGTAACT
>CABFOQ010052558.1:0-13791 GCA_900660455.1 Gephyroberyx darwinii
GTTACAGTTCGTAACCCCACACATAAGACTGACACACTCCGGAGGGCCGTTTGTCTAGGCTCCATCCCTCGGCGCTAAGTGGTGCTAGAGGGGTAGGCGTGGGAGCCTAGCAGGCTGCTGGGTTAGCATTTTATGCTGACATCCTCTTCTTCTGTACGAACGTCTAAGCTCGTGTGAAGGAGAAAGGGACAACTGACTGTTGGTTGTTCAAGCTCTCCCTTGGTGTTCACTGCACAGGTTCAGTGAACACCGGAGGGCTGTGGTGGGTTTGTGCCGTTCGTCATGTGATGCATGACCTGGGCATGAATCTACATGACCGGGCAGTTCTGGATTATATGTGTTTTTCAGAATATGCTTGTGTCTTTGCCTCTCGGGCCTTTAGGTCCAGCAGGGGTACATTGATCGGGCTCCGCTCGTGGCTTCGCCTTAGCCCATAAGGCGAAGCCTAAACGGCGAAGCCTACGAGAAATAGAACGGTAGTTATGTTACTATAACTCTAGTTCTATGATCGTAGGCAAGCCGTTTAGCTTCACACCTGCTGTCCCCTCCTTGGTTCGCAGAAAGAAAATCATGGAGGAAGAAGGCCGGCAAGCACGGCCTTATATACAGGTGCCTGGGGGCGGAGCCCCAGCTGATAGGTGCATCGTTGAAAGTTTCATAGCCCATAAGGCGAAGCCTAAACGGCTTGCCTACGATCATAGAACTAGAGTTATAGTAACATAACTACCGTTTTTATCTGGTCAGCAATGTAATGGTGAGCTTGACTGCTGGATCTAGATGGGATAATAACCCAAATATAGATTACATAAGTCCCAAGAGAAAAGCCAGCTATTTTGAATAACTACGCACACAAACACACACAAACACACAGCACACACCATTTGAACATAAATACTGACAAATATTAACCATTGAAATCTCACTGTACATCATGACATAATCTTTTTTCATGGAAATTCATGGAAATTGATTAGCAAAAACATGTAGGAATGTAATTCAGGTCATCTGAAATTTGTCTGCCATGAACATGAAGTAATGGATCTAAATGCTACAGAAAACACCCCATAGACTTCTTGTGAAATTCAGTAAAACATTTTGCATCCAATGTGCAAGTAGTGATAGAGAATACATGGAAATGTGTGCAAGCTTTTACTCACAAAACATTGCCTTGCAACATTTTTACAATATGTAGTGTTCAACCAAACAACATCTCTCTGACTTCCTGCTGTTAACACAGAAAAGAAAGCACTGTATGTTTAATGTCTCGCTATATAGTCAGTACTGTAGCTCTCATATAGATCAATAGTATTAACTTTGTGTGTTCATTACATGTGTCACAGCACTAGGCTTATCCCTTATCCCTCCTAAGAGAAGAGCCATGGTTTTATTTACATGTTGAGGCGTTTAGCTGACTCTCATCCAGAGAGACTCGAGTCAGCAGGGAGGGGCTCAGTGTCCAGCTTAGGGAACATGGATGCATGGCTGATGGACAAACTTGTGACCTTTTGGTTAGCGGACAAGCTTTATTTTATGAGATGGTTCATCTGAGAATCCTGTGGGATAAAATTGATCTGTATTCCTGCCATGATTTTGTTAGATGTTATGTTGAGTTTGAAGTGGCTGCTCACTAAAGCAAAGCCTACAGAAATGTTTATTTGTCCATGTAAAGGAGTATTTGGGTTTGGGTTTGCTTGGGTGGTGGAGGGGTAACTGGGTGGCTTGGAAGGAAGACATGGCCAGGATATAATCTGTCCCTTCCTGCATCTCTTGCCAAGCATTACCTAATGCTCATTTTTACAGTATTTTTAGAATATAACATGTTGTATAATCTTGTGTGCGTTTGGGCAGTAATGAACAAGAAAACATGTCATCCCCCATAAATGATGCAGCCCCCTTGGGCTCAGTAACAAGATGCATCATCCCTCCGTGTTTCATCAAAATCAGTACAGTGATGTTGCAGTTATGGCCTTTCAAAGTTAGACATTTTGACCTTTAATTATGGAAGCCCTATCAGGCCAGTATATTTTTTTGAAACCCCAGAACTCAGAGCCCAAATGTATCGTCCCTCCAAGTTTCAGTGAAATCGCACCAGTGGCAGAAAAGAAAAGAAATGAACTGTTAATTATAGTGCCCTCGTTAGTATTTTTTAAGGATAGGGATATGTAGTTTTGTCGGGGACAAAAATAATTCATTGATTCATCCGTTCAAATATCCACATTCATTCATTCATTCAGAACCATGTGAATATCTTGACAGATTGCTGAAGCCCCAGCACACACATACAAATACACTTACACACAAATTTGAAAGTGGCAGTATCACCCTGTCATCCGGAGCTAGATCCTAGCAGATCTCTTCTCCTGTGTGTGCCGTAGACCCGCCTGCTGTGCTGAGCCAAGAGCATTAAAATGACAAAGACCTTGATGGTGCATCATGTCACATCAAACATCAAAGCTCCTACCGGCGCTGTATTTCAACTGAATCTGGTTCCCCAGAAAACAGCAGCTACAAGCCTTAACGCTCCATGCAACATTTACAGTATAATAATAACTATTGTGGGAAAGGAGAGTCCTTTGCTTCCACTGCGCAGATATTTTACTGCTGCGATTTGAACCAGCAACCCTTAGATCACATGCCTACTAACCATTAGGCTCTTTCAGTCCATGGCTCAGGGTTTGCTTGATGCTCCAGTGGATTTACTGCACTATTCTGGGCATGTGCATGTCTTTGTCTTTCTAGTGATCCAGATTCATTCAATACTGGATTTGCCATCTGTCTATACTGGACATCTCTGTCCTAAAGTGAGTGATTTTCCCTCAGCCATGAAGGCATATGGCATTTAACTTTTATTAGAGCTCACAAATGTAGAACATGTTTGTGTCTCATGAAAATAGATAAACACAATGTGATTTAACAATAAAAGTACTTTTGTACTTTTACATCTTTAGTGAAAATATTGCTCAAACGTTAACAGCTTATATCGGAAAAATGATGTGAACCATGAGATTTAGTAATTGGTGGAACCTCCTTTAGCAGCAATAACCTCAACCAAACGTTCTTCTGATCAGACCTGCATGGTTAGGAGGTATTTTGGACCATTCCTCCCTACAGAACTGTTTCAGTTCATTGATATGTGTGGGATATCATCCCTGAACGGCTTGCTTCAGGTCATGCCACAACATTTCACTAGGGTTAAGGTCAGGACTCCAAAATGTCAGGCCTTCCAAGCCATTCTATTGTAGATTTGCTTTATTAATAATAATAATAATAATAATAATAATAATAATAATAATAATGACGATAATGATGATAATAATGATAATAATAATAACTTTCATTTTTAGAGCGCCTTTCAATGTACCCAAGGCACTTAACAATAGAGGGGAGATAACTAGGTAAGAACTTGATAAGGTGAAAAACAAAGAGGGAAAAAAAAAACGTCCATTAAGCTTCAGATTATAGACCGTTACCCTAATGTTCTCCTGTAGGATTTCCTGGTACAATTTGGAACAATTCATTTGCCCTGAAGGATCACATTGTTATGTCTGATGATGAAGATCAGACCATATTTTAAGAGCAATTTAGGCAGGAATGCAGGTAATTCAAAAGAGTTCACCAACTTTTTCTCACAACTGTATATGTGACCCAAATAATAGTTCTTCTGAACCTGGTGGAATGTTGTCAACCACTGAGCACTTGTCAAGGCAGTTTATTTACATTTGTGCAGGTGAGGAAAAAAACAATCTCTCAACTCAAAAGCAACAAAAAGAACTCTGGGTGACAGGCAAAGACACTGCTGAACTGGATGACACAAACTAAAAGACAATAAATAAATAAATAAATAAATAAATAAGTGAGTTATAATAGTCTTGATGCAGAGAATGAAATGGTAAGGAAAGTGAGCGTGGTGGTGCGTGCTCTAACATGCAGATGGTGCACTTGTTTATTTGCTCATTGACAGGCTGGAGACATGGCCTGACACTGAATTATTCAGATGGCACTGAAGGTATTAACGTACCAACACTTCATATTTTCAAATATTATGTTGATCTGCAATGTCGTTGCCTGTTTTTCAATGCCTCTATCACATTTGAAATTCTCTTCACGTCGTGCCCGAACACGCATACTGTATGCACACATACGTATATGCTCAGTAGATTGCAGCAGTTCTGTACTGTAAACTCTCACTGCAGCTCTGCCTTCAGTAAGAACTGGAGGTTTGCCGTAGCCCGATAGCCCAGGGCTGGATGGTTTTCTCCATAGACTCAGCCATGTTAATATCCACTGCTGCTTCACTCAATTCTGATATGATGAATTATTCTGTTTGGTCGACTTTCCTAATGCGCTGTAACCACACTCACACTGTGTGTGCTCATAGTTAAAAGTACTATATTCTGGGTTTTCTCTCAACATAATGCAGTGGAGTGTGATAGTGACCAGCTGTGATATACTCTGTAGCTCCTGCCAGTTTCTTTTTGTGCCTCCTCTCTGCTGCTTTGAAAGCATCACTGAGCAGTCCAGTGGTTCTGGGTTGCCAGAATTTGCTGTTGAACCTTGTGGATCCAGGATATGGAAACAATCCCCACCATTCACATCCCCTACTCCCACCTTCTTCCTCTACTCACTCTAATATGTTCTTGTCTGGAATGTATCTAAGAAATCCCTTCTACATGACTCTTTAGCTCTCACTCCTCATTTCCTTTCCTCGAATGTCTCTCTCTTGCATCGTTCCAGGGATATAGGAATAGTTTGATAGATTGTCAGATCACTATGACTCTGCTCTGCTTACTGTTGCACTTATTGTAATTTGCTTTGGAGAAGAGCATTACTTAAATGCCTTAAATTTAAAGAAAAAAAATGTATTTGCTAAAAAGTGATATTAGGCTGGTGAATATTGGAATCCATTAGCGACTATGACCAGTGGACAAACAATGTTAGCTTTACAGCATAAAATACACATACATGCTATTCTGCTTGTTTGTCAGTGGATTAATTCAAGTCAATCTGTCTCTTCAGGTGAATCCAAGGTGGTGCGGACCCCTGCTACTCCTTGCAGTACAATATCTTCATCCTCCTCTTCCTCTGTGACCACCCAGCCCACCCCCAGGACTGACTTATTTCCTGCCCCATCCATTGTCACCCCCCCTGCTGCACCAGCAAGCCACCCTCCTACTCCACAGCCTGAACCAGAGCGTCCTACGCCCTCACCCTCCATGGAGGAGGACCAAGAGGAGGCACAGGGAGGCTCTGAACTGAAGCACAGGACTCCTAAAAAGGACCTGCTGGAAATCGACCGCTTCACAATCTGTGGTAACCGCATCGACTGACCGTCGGCACACGCTGACCTTTTGATCCCTAGCGACAACCACTCAGGAGAGGCGGAGAGTCAACGGCACCTCGGCCTGGCTCTCCCGGCCAACGCCAGCGGAAAGCAGAGTATTTATTAAAGTCAGTGACAATAAGTAAGTTATTGTGGACACGCGGTTTCTGACAATCCTGCTATTTTTTGCTCCCAAAATTGAGGGGTTTTGACGAAGCAACTGTTGGTTGGCTAATAATCAGTGGGAGAAGGAAGTGTGTTTCTGTGGCAACCCAGTTGTCATGGTAGGCTGGTATGTTTGTGTATGTGTAAGCGTGAGGTCATGTGTGTGTGTGTGTGTGCGTGCGTGTGCGCGTGCGTGCATGTGCGTGTGCGTGTGTGCACGTGTGTGTGTGAGCACGCAAGCACTTCCTGCATGAGCAGCATGGGGACCATGAGAGGGTTCTCAGCTCGCTCAATAGCCAGAAAAAGGACAAACTAGGAGAAACTTCCAGAAGGTCCTTGTGTAAACAGTAATACCTTGAGCATTTTTCATGGTATGGAGTTTTTCCAAGCAAACTTGAGTAAATAAACAACTTAAAAAAACAAAATAAAACAAAAAATCTTGGGTGTCATTCAATATTCAATATCTACCCATGTTGCAAGAAAAACTACCCAGAAACTGAGGTTGAACAATCCAGACCAGAAATTCAGGCCTGGAAGTATTCAATTTGAAATGGAGAATATGTAGGAAACCTGTGATTTAAAATCCCATTCTGATCCAAATCACCCCAGGCAGTATAATATGTTGAAAGGTTGAAAGGCTTCAACAGTTGCACTGTCAATATAAAATGTCAGTGCATTGCTGCCTGTTCAGTTAACTGCATTAAAGAGACAAGTCATTTATGACTTTTTGACCTATCCATGAGCAAGGATTGCAACATCAACATTTCTGGCACAGCTTACAGTAGCCTGCAATGTACAGGCTATAAAGTCACATTGATAGATAGATAGATAGATTGATAGATTGATAGATTGATAGATAGATTGATAGATAGATACTTTATTGATCCCCGTGGGGAAATTCTGGGGTTGCAATAGTATCACAAGAATGTATACAACAGTCATGATAGAACAAACATGCTAGCTAATTAGAGCAGAGATCTAACAGAAATGTCTAGTGAAGCGGTAATATATACAATATACAATATAATACTGCTTTGTCATTTGTTATTTTGCTCAAGAACAAAATCTGTTGCGATGCTGGCTGCTCGCTCATAGCGCCGTGAGGTTTTGAAAGCCATGAATCTCAGAGTCCAACAAAGTAATTGTTAGTATTGATCAGAAACCCTATCAAACCAGGCCCTGACTAGAAGTCTGAAGAGGAGCATCACTTTACTTTCCAACCTCATTTGAAACTATTGAACATGTCAAACATGTCAAAATCATTGGCTCTTTTACAAGTTTTTTTTTAATCAATTGCTATCAAATTGGAGCCTTAAGTAGAGCCTTTGTTTACATAGCCAACAGATATCGCCTTTTCAGAACTTGCAGCTCATATTTCTTCAACCAGAGCACATTTCATTAAGGGACCGAATCAAGGTGGGAAATTAACTCCAACCACCGGCCAAATGGTGGTACATTTTGACTGTGGCTGCCAAGTCTCTTTCTTCTATGAGCCACTTTGGCTGCCAGACATCATTCTACTTCTAAAAACAATGTATGTGGCTGGTAAAATACTGAAAGTTGCTGAAGGTTTTTTTCTGAAATGCTACATTTCAAGAAATAAAAACTGAAGTTCATTATTCAATATCTCTCACATACAGAGGATTTGTAAAAGATCAAAATCCTTGAGTATTTCATTTTGGAATAAAAGTCTTTACTTTTCTGTTTAGTCTCTTGAGTATAAAAATACTCTCATCCAACAAACCTACTGAGGGTTTTCCTTTGAATGTTTGCACTGATGGACCGTATTGTCTTAAATACGCTAGACATGACAGGTCATGTTTCTCCTCATTCGACTCACAAGCAATGTTATAATGTTTACATCCTAGGGTTACAGAAGCAATATTAACAAAACAACAAGCCTTTTTTTCACCTGTGTATTTTAAGATGAATTTTGTTAAATTGTGTGCTATGATTTAGCTTTTCCATTTATTTCACTGAAAAAATCTAGAAATAATTTCAGTTCTATCACCCAGTTTTCATTTATGACCCATGCATCTAAGTGAATGTAAGAAAATTATATTTATCACATTATATAATTTTTCATTTTAATACTTTGCCATAAAGCTGCCATGCCTAATATTTATTGTGTGTCAGAATTCATGTCCCTTTATTTAATCTAATCCCAATTAGCTGATGAGATGTCACTTGATAATGGTATGTGACGTAGCACTTGACTGTTTTTAGTTTTGAGGTCACTTGGCACTATGGAACTATACAGCAACTATGTGGATGACAGTTTTGTATAGAATTTGGATGTAGTTTTATAAATATTTTGAATTTAACACACAAATACATAAAGTTTACTGTTACAGGGTGATTATCAGGGTGGGAAATTATCACAAGCCAAGTTGGTAATGGTAAAGTTTGGATCATAAAGAAACTACTTTTTCTGGAGTTAATTTTCTTGATCGCTCATCACTCAATGTAATTGGGAGTTGACTAGTTACAATTATACAGTGTAACCTATTACACAGTGCTAAATTTAATAGTCGCTGTGGTATCAAACCTGTTATAATGTAAAGCGGGGCCTTTTACTTTGAAGAGAAGGATTTATTATATATACATATGAGCATTTATTTGGTTGTTTTGGAAAAAAAGCTCATTTTTTAATGTTCATTACCATTGTAATAAGGAAGATAGTTCTATTTTTGGAGGTGCCAGTTGTGATATGATACTATTTTTTTGCGCATGAAACTCCCCAGTCCTCTCCATGTGTTTTTGTCAAATGCCTTGTCTCCACTGGCAGAGTTTTGCCATTTTTGTGGCCTGTCAGGCTCAAAGCCAGCGTCTCCACTGTCGTCACAACCTGGCTGAACTGGACCAGGTCTGCGGTGGAGATGCAAATCAAGCTACTGTACCACAGCTAGACCCGGCCGAGCTTGACCGGGCTAATGGAGGTGAGGCAAAAGTGTTCTTTTGCAAGCTACGATGCTCTGGTACACTGCCTGCTTTGTTTTATCAGTTTGGTTTCTAATTTAATTCCTGTCTTGATACTGTATGAAGTAGCCTCCTTTTGGATTAATAAAAGTTGTTTTCTTAAGCGTGTTGTTTTGATGTAACAGTATGCAGTATGTTGGGTGAATACCCTGGGGTGATTTGGTTTGGGAATATGTTGCAATATCTCTCGCAAATTTCCTCCATGTTGGTGGTGTCATGATGAGGTAAGATGTGAAACTGCAACCAAAGTTCGACCTGAAATTATAGCAGGCAGTATTGTGTGGTATACACAAGTCTGGAAAGTCTGGAAAAGTATGGAAGTTCAAGTTGGGGATATGCACAAAAAAAGTATGTAAAAATATTGTTCAGTCCTGATGCGCAAATGAATACACTATTTCTGCAGTTGAAGACCCATTACCATTTCACCTATACAGCTCTATCAGCCGAGTCTAGCCAGAGACTCAAGAAGTCTGCAAGTCTGGAAAAACAAGGCAATTTTAAAATTTAGGCTGTGTAGGAACCCACTAGATTCCCAGCTCCTGAATGCCTCTAGATCACAGGGTTTAAGCTCTGCTAACAAAAGAGTTCTTTTGGTTTCTGTCAGTAAGCTGTGGGTTACACCAATGGTGACCTCACCTCTCCTGCAGCAGGGGCATGTCTGTTAGGTAAGGAGGTAAGGTCAGGTAGACTAAATCTCCAACTGACTCTGTCTTAAAGGGCTAAGCTCCTTACCACTGAAGACTGAGAACTGCCTCACCCCTGTCAGAGCTTCCAGGAAGTTGTTGTGAGGAAGGCATATAGTAAGATGATATGATGGTGATTCTGCTGTTAACTGATTTGCGCCTGATAATCACAGTAAGATGAAACGAAAAAATACAAATTTACAAACTGTAGGTGAGATTAAAAAAAACAAGGGTCAAGAGTATCTCACCCTATAAAATAAAACAAGACGAGAAGACACAACTGAAGTAGATGGCAATTTAACAAGGAGGAAGATGGTAGAGCAACAACAAAAAGCATAGACTTAATCAACAAGCCAGGGAAATGAAATAAATCTAAATAGTCCTGCTGATATAGAAAATATCAGATTAATGATCCTTTATGTTGTAATGCATTTGAGAAAGGAACAAAAAACAAAAACATTTCTGCTGGAGAGAAGACCACAGTTTTTCTTACTAAATAACATTAGACTGAAGCCCAGTGGAAAAGGTGAGGGAGAGGAGCTAGCTAATACTAAGAGTGGTTATTAACAAATTACATTTACTCTTATTACTGCAATTGAGTAGTTTTTTTTAAGTCTAATTTTACTTTTGTGTATGTTTTGACTTAAGTATTATAATGTTACTTCACTACATTTTTAATTGCTTCCATTAACGTACGTACAGAGCACAAGTATGTGGAGGTAACGTTCACTAACTAATTTGAGGTAACTCAAATTTATCCATGATTGTAGCTTAATTAGCTTTAGCCAAAAGCCATCTATCAGCTACAGTGTCACTGGTTTGTGTTAGCCTGGTTGTTGTCTTGCTAGTTCACTAGTCTTGCTAGCTAGTTGGATAGCTAATAGCAAAAGAAACCTCAATGGACTAAATCAATAACATTTATTTTGAGCACATTTTAAATGAACTACTTTATGCTTTTACTGAAGTAGTATGTTAGCACCAGTCTTTTTTTTTTTAATCAAAGTAACAATAATGTTACTTCTACTTGAATGGCACATTTTGGTACTCTTTCCATCCCTGGCTAAAATTAAGAAGCCTAGCGCTCGTGCTACCAACTGAAAAAATACAATCAAGTCATGCTAAGTTATCTAATCTAGTTAGCTAGCCTGCTGACCTTCCAAGATAATGAATGCCATGGTCATGAATCAATGGAAAAAGTCACTGACATTTGCCACATACCTAACCTCCAAAAACAGCTACTAAATATCGAATCTAAGAAGTTGATAAACTTAAGAGAATAAACTTCTCAAGAATTGGAGCACAGAGACTCATCTTTAGTTTGAGATGGGCTGTGTGCTTGATGATGCGTGTGATCAATTAAGATGCTGCTCTTCATTTTCCCATCTGTTTCAGTTGTGCAGTGAATCTTGGAGCTTCCCATGTGTTGTTGTGGGCTAAGTTGCCATCCCGTGCATCCTCGGCTGGCAAGTAAACTACCGGGATATTTATCCGTCCTCCGTCCTTGTGTTCTTTTGCTAGGGAATCATGCTTCAGCTATTAGATATTATGGAAAAACCCATCCTGGAGGACACAAGAACTCATATTGAGAAAGGGCCTGTGATTATTTTCAATGGGGAGCACCCATTGAGGTTCAATGCCTCCAGAGAAGCTCTGACTCTGAGAAATGTTTGTTTAATTAAAACTCCAATCTTCCTCATTGCAGGTCCAATGGGTTTGTGTGTGATCAGCGAAGAGAGGTGCTCAGAATCAGTGATCAAAGGTTTCCACACAGGAACTCCCTGTCTGCCGGTGCCGGGGCCCCCATGTGCTCTGGGGAGCCAACAAGGACCTCATTGTGCACAGAAACAGAGTCAAAGCCCACCTGACCATTGCTCTGCCAATCACTACACCCGGTGGGTTTGCTACAGGTATCCTCTATCTGCCCTCTGGGTGGAAAAGGGGTCAGAGGTCAGGAAGACAGAGTGCACCTGTTACCAGGAGAGATCCAAAGCTAGTTGTGGAACATGTGACTCTGTAATTACAGTAGTTGTTATTGTAAGAGCTCCTAAAACTAGTCTAGATACAGTATAGGTAGAACGGGCTATTTCCTTAGTGTTAAAATGTCTACTGGTTCATTACAAAAAAGTGACATCTACTCTTAGTATCAGTTTGATACAGTTTACTGTGATTTATTTATGTCATGGAGATTTATGTCAGCCTATGAAGTGGATTAACTGAGTTTAAGTGGTTACCCTCCACTACATCCCTGATAAAAGACTCCACTTTTGCAGACTGCATCCTATTTAGTGAGAGATATTGAATAACAAACTAAAGTAAAAAAAAAAAATATTTTCTGGGTGGAGATCGTTTTGGAAGACATCCCTTTTGGTTCCTGGATATTATTTGAAGTCCATCCCTCTCTACCCGGCAGGAGGAGCGCTTCCCTCTGGACCCAACTATTTCCCGGTATAGATGAGACGGCGGCGCGCATTTACGCCCGCTCCCGCAACGGCGCGCATCTCCGTGCGCACAGATGCTGGAGTGGAAGCGACAGACGCTCTCATCTCGGAGAGGCTGAACACACGGAGGACCGGAGACGGGGGGGAATGCACCCGGTTTGCTTCCATCAGGAAACGATGATCATAACGAGTCATAACGCGGGCAGCAGGACTTAAAAAGCTGCGGTCCGTCCGCTCGGACACTTTTTATTTATTCTCGTCCCTTCCCCTTTCATTTCCCTTCCCCTTTGGTGAGGAAGACAACAATCTAGCTGCGCTTCGGAAGCAGTCATCTTCCAGCTTGCGTTTCTCTTGTGTGTTTAACCCCTTGTGTTGGCCAGCCAGGGCGCACGGTTTTCTTCGGGCACGATGTGGAAGACCGGTGTCCTCCTGCTGCTTTGGGGACTGACGTCCGGCGAACTCCAGCAAGAAACGGAGTCCCGAAGACGACCACCCCCAGGAAAGTTGGATTTCGGTTATGTGCCTGCGGGAGTTTATGAGACCCTGGCCCATTACGAACCGGGACCAATTGGGATTCTGTTCCACATGGTTCACGCCTTTCTGTATGTTGTGCAACCCAACCCTTTCCCACAAGGTAAGCATCCTGATTCACCCCGTCCTGCTAGTAATAAATAAAAAAAGAATAATCAATAAGGCATTGAGACTGGTTCCAAAATGCAACAGGAAATAATCAATTTTGGAACCAATGGATAATGTGTGATTATATAGGTCATATTACATTATTATTATTATAGAGTTCTGTTTAATTCACAGGAGTATTATCCATAAATCTCAGCATGTGGGACTTCTCTCACTGAATGCTAGATGACTCAATTATGTTGGACTGACCAACAGGATTCTCAAGAGCTGATGCCAGATCAGTTGTATGTATTTTCTATTGGTTTTCTATTGCTTATTTTTATGCAGAAACCCCACCTTCAAATAGTTGCACTTGTCCTTTACTGTGCCAAGCACAGTGCACTACATGCAGAGTTCTCTCTCCTAACCGATACTAAAGAGACACACCACCTGTCCTTTTTTAATTGATTATGTAATTGATTTGTTTTCCATTATTGTGTGAAAAGGTGTTCAGCCTTCTGCATAACACTGGGGATTTGTATTGTGCGTCAACTTCCTCCATCTGTGCGCGTTTTGATTTGCACCCAGAGCTGACAGTACACTTGAAGGTAGTGGGGTTTTTTTGCCTGCGGCACACTTTGTGTCAGAATAATTACAATTACTGAACCCCTTGCTGACGGCATCATGTGGTCACTGCCCGGTCACTTTGGGCCAGTCGAGTCACATCAAACGTTTTGCCTCACTGGGGATGTGTTTGGAGATCGGATCAGTGGATGGCGAACCCAGGCACCCATAGAAAGCCAGTGGCATGGCTCTACATTTAATGCAATTAGAGTGGACTGCTTAACCATATACACATGAGGTGTGTGTGTTTAATTGGGTCGTGGATGCTCAAAAGATGTGATCTCCTCCACGCATCACTGTTTTTGTGTCCGTAGTCAATCTGAACATGCAGATTGCAACTTGCAAGATTGGAATTTGCAGATTAGCAGCTCTCTGAGTCACCTTGTTAATTGGGTAATCCCATAAGCTCCAACGCCATATGCTGCTGGGCTTTTATTTTCCAGTTTGTCACCAGTACTTGAGGCCTCGTGGCCTAATCCTATGGAGCAGACCATTGCTCAATGAAGTTTATTAGTTCATTCATGGCTGCACATACCAAATGATTCAAGATGGAATCAGAAATCATGTGGAAATACTCATAGTCCACACACGGCAGTGCAGCAGAAAAGCCTGTTCTCAACCCCAAGGAAATGAATTGCAAACTTCTGCATGACAGTTTTTAACATTTTGTCACTCCTTTGTATATTACGCCCCAGGGTTTTATTGTTATTTTTTGGTTCATCCAATTCCCTTTGCCTCTCTCTTAATCAGAGTTTAGACTTGCTTAGGCCATCTGCCTATTAATAGAGACGCGCATGCATGGAGATTTAGCATGATAAAGCCAGTGATCTGTCAGGCCTGTTTTGATTAGGGGAGACAAGCTGGTTTGCAGCAAACCTTTGGGACTTGCAGAGTTAGTGATTCCTAACAACACGCCACAGGAATTCCCCCAGCACAGTGCAGTTTGGTGAAAAGCATAACTTGG
>CABFOQ010052558.1:13877-30027 GCA_900660455.1 Gephyroberyx darwinii
GCAGATGTCAGAGTGGGGTACTGTATAGTGTGGGTGGATGTGGGTGTGTAAGCCACAGCGTTAGCCTACTTCCAGCAGACATTTACAGTAGGAATCACTTGGTCCTCAAGCATATGCTGCAAAGAATGTCATTCTTCATGTTTTTCATCTTGTGGTCTTAAAAGCTCCTTAAAAAAAAGAAAAATCAATCTGCCATTGGGGTGTGATCATTTCACCCAGCCTGTTTTTCAGAATTTTCTCGATTCAAGTGCTGTTACCTCTAATGAAGCAGATCAGTCCACTTCACTTCAGCTTCAGATTAATGCCACTTGATTTGAGAAAATGGTTGAACCAATTTGAGTTGCTTTGGAAAGTACCCACTGACTTTTTTGGGGAAAAATGACAAAGCCTGAATATATGATGAAATGAATAGAGTTTCACCTGAAATAGGCTTTTGAAGGCCGATACAGAAACCAATGTTGTCAATATTGAATATTTAAAAAAAAAAAAAATCCATTTTCATGCCAGAAATTACATGCATTCGTTTTTCCCCCCAGAAAGGTATACTTGTCAGGGTGAAAAAGCCTCTGAAACAGCATTACATCATCATTACATTGAAACCCAGACTAATGGAATTATTTTAGGGATAGCAGCTCTTTAAAGCAGAGTGACCCACCCCACCCATTGAATGGCAGGAAAACTCTCGGCTAGATTACTATCTGTAAATGAAGAATTCATTTCGAAAAAATATGAGGGAGGAACCTCTGCTATCTAATATTTAATAAAAGGCCAATATGGGCCTGATATAGCGGCAAACCGATACATCGGTGTAATCCTAGAAACGACTCAATAAGACAATTTTTTTTGCAGTGCAATTAGCAACGCTCCATCATCACTCCTTCCACAATCACTGCGTGACATTTTACAGTCTAATCTCACAGCTGTTTAATGCAGTCGACTGACACATCATTCTCTCTGTCAAGCTAGTTGTGCATTGGCTCTAAGCGTGTAGGAGGTGTTATTAGCAAAGAAGCAACAAATGTCTATCACTGACACCCACACAGGCAAATGGACAGTGACATATTCTCTCTAACATTTTTTTAACTGCTTTCCTCTGCGGCACGGAAGCCCGCAGGAGCTGTTAACTCCCCCTCTCACACCTACCCACACACTCACCAACACAACACTGCAACATGCCAATACACAGTCTGATCTACAGTATGCTCGGTACCCACACACACATTGCAGCATCAGTACATCAGAGACTTTATATTTGACATTTTTAGGCGTTTACCTGATGCTCCTGTCCAGAGCGACTTGCAAGTGAGCAGGAAGGGTTGTCGTGTTTTGTCTTGGCTTTTGCAGAGATAAAACCAGTGACCTTTCTGGTTTGCTACCCATTAGGCCAACTCTGGTGCCCTAATCAATGAAAACAGTCAATTTAACATTATATTTGGATATGTATTCGCTGTATTTGCCTTCCCAACCCATTTCTCTGTGTATTTGAATCAATCCTGTTGTAAGTCAGACATCATTTGAGCGTAGATGTGCATTTACAGCTTGTGCAGTTTCCACTTCAACGTTTGACGCCTGTGGGTGGGCGCGGCTGGGGAGACGATGCCATGCAGATCCCTGTTGGAAGGGCCTCTGTGTTTTCTCATTAGTGTCTTCATTCCCTCTCCTCCAGAGACCACGCCTATGTGGAACGTTGATTCAGTGGACTGGTGAAAAACTGGCATTAGTTCAAGACAAGTAACGGTTGCCAGGGAAACCCAGCGGCAGCTCATCACGGACAGTGTATTTTGGTTCACCTCGCTGCCCTACATATGTCTGACTACACATTTGAAGTGCGAACCAAAACAGCCAAGTACTGCATGCCGTCCCTTTTTTGCATCCCATTGCTTGAGGTGGTAGAGTTTGAAAGGTAGAGTCGACAGCTCAGGTTATATGTTTATATACAGTACTGTGCAAAAGTCTTAGGCACATGTAAAAAAGAAAAATCCGTAAAGTGAAGATGCTTTCAAAAATAATGAAATGAAAAGTTTCTAAATATCAAAAAAATAAAGAGCAGTAATGTAAAACACTGATGCAGTAAACAAAAACATCTAACATGTAAGACCAAATTTATGTTTAAAAAATGGTGGTGCCTGAGACTTTTGCACAGTACTGTATATGACCCCTGTACACACTCATCACACTCTCAGCGTCCTGGCAGCTCAGTTGACAAAGGTGCCCACCACGTAACCACAATGTCCTGGGTTTCAATACCTTTGCTGCATGTCGCCACCCCCTCTCTCTCTTCCAATGTTTCCTGTCTCTCTCTGCTGTAGCTATGGAATAAAGGCAAAAAATGCAGACTAAAACATAAAAAAAGCATAACCCACGCATCAAGAGGGAGTCCAGTGTGTTTCTGCCCAGCTTAGAGACATAAAGAGACTTGTGCTCAGTGAAGGACGTGTAGACTTGAAAGGATTTCAAAAGGTGTCTACCCAAGGACACAGAAGAGGTAGAAGCGCTGATTCACTGGAACCACAAACTAGCTGGCACGGATGAACCTTTTTATCACCTGTAGTTCGCCTGGTTCTAGTTGTTCATTTTCCTTGCAGTTTTTCATCAATTGTGATGTTTCCTATTTCCAGTTGAGAAACTAGTCCTACTTCCTGAACATGGTTGTGCAGGTCAGCCATTTATTAAACAGAATTGTGAATCCTAGTGAGCAGAATCGTGTCATTTCCACTCTAGCTGTAAAAGCTACTATGTCTAATCCATTATCAGTGATTTGTCATGCATGTAATTTGGTGTTTGATTGTGATTTGTTTAATAGGCTATAATAATGTTATTAGGCGTGGATAGGCGTATTTCAAACAAACTAAAAGCAAACAAATGATGGTATCACGTCATCTTTCGGAGGCTTGTTTTCTCTTTGGTGTCCTCATGTGTCACCGCGTGGGAATAATGTTCCACTGACATTTGTCTATCCTGGTAGCGGCAAAACAGAAGTTTAGATGCTACCACTTTGTGTAGAGCAGTGTACCAGACCAATCAACAGAATGCACACCTGAATACACATCTGTGGAGAATTCCATTAGATGCTGTCATCCCCCAACGGGCTTGAGTTTGGAGTCATCGTGTTAAGCAGATTTCATCATTTCTCTGTTGATGATATCTAAAACAAGTGGCTACACCAAAGACTTACCGCTTGCTCTGAAATGTTTCATTTATTGATGGACTTGTATCTTGTTTTGCCCTTGGCAGTCACCAAGGGACTACTTCCTCAGTAGTTATACAGATGCAGTAAAAGAAATGAAAAAAAGTGTTGCACAGTGGGGCACAGATCAAAATGACGTGATAGGTTTCCACAATGAGGCAGACTGAGGTGAGCAACTTCAACTTCACTGACTGCACCTTTAAATGTAGGTAAAGTCAGCAGCACCATTTACTTCCATATATTGTACCAACTAGGGTTAGACTGATATATCAGTTAAAAATTGGATATTGGCCAGCGATTATTGGCCACCTCTGATGTGATGGATATGATGCCGTTTGTTTTATTACATATTAATTGTATAATTGAACAATACTACGCTGTCTATTGGAAGCCATTAACCTGCTTTTATTCTAATGTGACTGATTGTAACATTTCTATTTTTGATTGCATTCCACGCAAGTATTCTTAAATTTTTTTTATTATTGTTATCAGTATCCAGGCTTTCAGTGGAGCGTTTCTGTGCTCTGGTCTGAAAAAGGCTGTTTCAGAGGCTTTACCACCCTGCCAAGAATAACATTTGACGGGAAACACTGAATCTGTTATGAACATGGTAAAATAAAAAGGCTATTGGCAGCTTCAATCCAAAAATATTGGTGTTGGTATCGGGCTTCAAAAACCCATAACCCAAACCCACACATTAGTATCAACCCTTTGCAAGGGCCGCACTTATGTCCTACCAACTAAGACATTCCTTGAGGTGCGGTGGTAGCGCGGATGCTTGGGGTGCACGAGGGTTGTGGGTTCACACCGACTTGAACTGTCCACTAATGCTGCGTTTGGGTCATCAGTTACTCTCTTCAAAGGTTTCATGACTTTGTTTTCTAATATGGCTCAGGATAAGAGTAATGTTCTGCGTGATGTTTTGCAAATCAATGTAGTTTATATAAAACGGTATTTTGTTTGTTTTCATCTTCAGACAGCATGAAATATGGACCAATAACAACCTGCCCCTTACTGATCAATTCTTGAAATCAATCTCATGATTGTGTTTCAAGAGTTTGCTGAAAATGTACTTAACAGTTCAATGGAAAGATAGATAGTGTGTATTCAACATGTTCTCTTGTTTCCATGTTTGTATGATATCTATCTGATATTTGTCCTGTACCTACACATGGCCCGCTGCATGACCTATCACTGCGTTTCAGGTTACGATTAGGTTTACTTTGGTTAAGGTTAGGCAACTAAACAATTTTGTTACTGTTAGTAAGGTCTGGTTTTGGTTATGGGTAAATACAAAAAAGCATTCGCTAAAAATGAAAAATAAACTCACAGAAAACTTTTCATGAGTTGGAGTTCAAGGCAAGTGTCCCATAAACCGGAGCATCTGAACACAGGACCAAGGCTGAGATTCACGACCTTCTTGCTGCGAGGCAACAGTATACCACTGAAACACCACGGCACTTCTCTTTGTCACTTTAACTACAAATTTGACAAACAGCCTGGTTAATAAAACGTTTCAAAATTCACAAAGGAAGCGGGACCACATTGTCTCCCATTTCCCATTATTCTGTAGGATTGGATTGCAGCCCTGAGGACCAGATCACAAACATGTCTGCATGCGCTAGGAAGGCGTTCGTGTCCTCAATATTTTATGCTTTTCGCAGCTTCCATCTGTCCATTTCAGTAAGATGAAATGTGATTAAATTGCAAGAGGATTCTTTAAAGTATGACTGCTAATTACTCAAATATCATCTAAACACACCACGGCCCTCGTGGAAATAAATATTCCATGGGCCAGTGAGGTTATGTCTTTACTTTCTTTCATTCATTTACCACAATAGACAACAATATGATATACTGTATGTCATATTAATAACAAATTATTCCTTATTCATAAAGAAAAGTGGTCTGTTGTATATTTGGTATAAACTTGAACTAAGAACATATATTAAACAGAGGTGTACTATATGTCAGAACTATATGTCTCTCAAACTGCTTAGCTGAATGACGTGAATTCTGCGGTGTGACGTGTGCTTTGTTTTCATGATACCTGAGTTTGTTTAGGAATATGTGTGTTATACATAATCTGTACCATGATGTATGAACCTGTCTTGTGTTCGGCACCTATAGAGTGCAAGACACTGAAATAGAATCGGTTTTGTATCTCTGCAAGAGCCCAAGCCATACAGTATATAGGGTTCCTTTGCTGTGTATTTGTGCTGTCACACAGTCATGTCATTGCAGTCACTGTGAAGCCCCAGGGCACTGGGATGCTCCGGGACACCAATAGACATGGCCTTACTCGCCTACAACATAATGCCAGCTGATTGCCCGAGGCAATGTGTCACTCTATCACATAGTGAAGAAGGCTTTTGCCAATGCCAGCATAGAGAACTGACACACGTATTGCAATGTTACATATTTCTGCACATTTGTACACATTTTTATGATTTTATCATGTGATACGTGTCTGTGCCTTGGTACATGCACAGTTACATGGCATGCATTTCTCACAATGCAATGTTCTGGTGGCAGCCCCCCCCACCAAAAAAACAAAATCTCTTTATCTAGAGAAAGTTTTCTGAGCTGCATGCTCTTTTTCATCCATGCCCCGCTACACATTCACACACTAAGATGCTGCCCAGTACAACCACAATCTTATACTGTTGGCCACTGAACAGGTCCACTGGAGCATTTGGGGATTAAATGCCTGGTCAGCCTAGTCTCATGTCATTTTGTAAAATGAGCACGATGTCTATATATACCAGCATATACCAGCTCTGTGCACGAAAAGTGAGAGAAATACATTTCCCCGCCACAAAAGGATTATGTGGAATAGACACGACTAGGAACAGGCAGTAGTTTGACATTGAAATGGCAGGGTGGAAAGTAAGGGTGTGGAGGTCAGGAGGGTGGATGGGTGGATAGATTTGCCTTCAAGTCTGATGACATGGGTTCAATTCCAGTTTTTCTTATTTAACCATGCCCAAAATGTTGCCCTAACTTTAACAAAATTGTTTTAGCTGCCGTTTGTCATGTGAAAATGTTTCTCATTCCCCAGCCAGCCTTGACTAGCTGGTCAGGGATTCAAACTGGCAGCCTTTCTGTCACATGCCAGCTTCTTTAACATCTACTGCTGCCCAAGCTTTGTCGGAGCAGATCATGCTGCATAATCAGAACACAAAAAGTAATATTGTACAGCACTGTAATTCCTCGCCTGCAGCTCCAAGCCCATGAATAGATATCAAAATAGCCTTTGCATGTTACTCTTGAAATGGATCCACAAATGTGGGATTAGTGTTTTCTGTAGGCCCAGCCAGACAGGCGAGACGACCAGTTGTAACCGAAGAGTTTCATTCCAAAATTATTATGTCCACTGTTTGAAACAAAATGGATAGCACAAAATATAAACAAATTACAAAATTACACTCTTAACCCTAACAAACAAAATACCAGCTGAAGGACAACGAGATGAAGACATGTCTAACAGTTCTATGCATGATAGGATAGCTGTGCAGAGTGGAATTCATTTGGAGTTGTTTTGGAGTTGTTTACCAAAATGCATTTTGGGGAAAAACTCATTACCTGAAGACCATTCAGTAGCTCTAAAATAGATGACAAAGTCTGTGAAAGCGCAATAATTCTGCCAATCAAGAACTTACCTACTCTTTACAAAGTTAGAAACCAAAATAGGCAGGTAAAGTGAATGACACTCCCCTCCTTTAAGCAGCTACTGTTGAGGTTCCCTTGAGCAAGTTCTGCTACTATTTACTATCTACTTCCCTGGATAAATGAAAGTTTAAAAAGAAACAGACAAGAGGGACATGATGGTTTATGTTAAATCAATGGTGAACAAACTGAGGACCCATCTTAAATTATGGTCCTGTTTATTGTTCATTCACTTTTAGTGTCCATTTAGCTTTTATAAGCTTCTCCTTTTCAAGTATTGCTGCTGAGATGACATTTATGGTTTATTGCATCAGCAAACTTAGGTTAACTGTATGATGTGGGGGTGCACGGAGGGAGGCCTAGTGATTAGGGAGACTGTCCCTCAACTGAAAGGTTATGGGTTTGATGCCAGCCACAGCTAAAGTGCATTTGTCAGCAGTCGTGTCTTGTTGAAGTGTCGTTGAGCAAGACACTGAACCCCTCCCCCATGCTCAGACACTCTGGGTAAGAGCATCTGCTAAATGTTCAAAATGTTCCCTCATTTCTAACCAAGTTAAGTTGTTACTTTTAGGTTGCACTAGAAAGACTCACAATGAGTCACGCAAAGGAGAATCTAAGATGAGCCGTCATCCAGACTTGCTGACCCCCCTTTGCGATGGTGGCATTTCCATTCGAATAACCCCAACAGTTTTTGCGTTGTCATCACGTCAGTGCAGCGCTGACCTTCTGAGGTGTTTGCTTACTTTTGAAGGACAGCCAATCGCTTCTTAAAGGTGCCTAGAGGTGCTACTTTCATTCATACAGCTTTGGTTCAGTTCAAGAACTGCTGAATTCAAGGGGAGCTGAAAGACTGTCCCTCAGGATGCATTGTATTAGACTTTTCCCCCTCTTCAAACTTTCCCTTTTTTGAAGTGAATGACGTTCATAGCACCGCTAAATCTGAATAATGAAATGTGCTCTTTTGAAGGGGGAGAGGTAGATCAATGGATAGAAGATGTAGTTTCTGGATTCCTGATCCGAGGGAGAAGTAATGCATCTCATTATGAAAGCTTGCTTCACCAGAGGCTGGAATATTAGCAGAGTAAGTAAGAGAAGATGAGAGCTATGGCATTAAGATAACTCGAACGTTTGAGACGTCTCAAGGTAATATTATAAGGCCACCATCAGCTTAAGTTCCCAGCTATCTGACAGAGAGTGTGGAAAATGTGGAAAATCCAGAAGGAATGAAAGCATTGCTACAGAAAATCAAAAGATCGCTGAAGGACGACAGGCGGAGAAGATATCAGCTTGTTTAAACAAGCAAAAAGATTTTTTTTAAAAAGAAAGAAAAAGGAAAAAGAGACGGAGCATGTTGAAGAAAGAGCTGCCACTTCCCCGTGCTAAAGTCATTGGGGACGTCATATTTGGGTCAGGCCTGGGTAGCCAAGCAGGAGAGGCAAGGGCGAGACACAGCCAGCGCCTCTGTCCTGGTGAATGGATGGCAAGTCATGCATTCTCTGTCCCTTTGTTCCGCTTCATCGGTAGGCGCAGCGGTGCGAGCTGGGAATCGGCTCTGGGGACATGGTGAGCTGTAATTGCAGATGTGCGGCGGTAAGGGGTCAACCTGCCAACACCAGAGATGACTACTGCAATGGCCTTCCCCTACAACATGGCATTTAGCCTCAGTGCCGCTTGTCACACTACTTCACATGATCCTCGTAGCCTTCGCTCAGCGTTGGACCGTTGTCCTGAGAAGGATGTGTCACAACTCAAAGAGGACGTTTAGGGTGCATCATTTAGCTCTCCGCGACAAGCCGTGCGTCTCGAAAACTAGCATTGATCCTAAGTGGTTTAGGATCCATCCTATCTGGCCCTTGTTGAATTAAATCCCATTATTGACATTAACTGAAAACCTGGACGTCACGGTGGTTAGAGAGACTGACCTGAACAGGAAAGGTCACAGGTTTGATCTCCTCCACAGCCATCATGTGTGTCCATCAACAATCCTTTACTGGTGAAGTGTCCTTGAGCAAGACACTTAGCTCCTACCCATGCACTCAATGCAAGTCACTCTCCCTTTCAATATGTGCACAGGGCTGAGCAGGAATACTCTTTTGCAATCCTCCTTTGGAAGTTGTGCTCCAGGTTATTCAATGACACGACTCCTCTCGTCATGTTAACTGTTGTCTCTTCTGATCGGGCAGCCCCCACACCGGCTACAGGTTGTGTTTCCCATCTGTCATTGTCACTATAGCAGCATAGCTTTAGCCTTGATAAGCTGATGGTAAACTGGGATGGTGTTTAGGCCTGTTTGCAGAGCCAATCCTCTTGGCTCCAACATGGCTAACGGACACTGCTACAGACCGCATGTCCTTTTGCTCCTGGACTCTTTGTTACCTACTTAGCCTGAAGGTGAGAGAAGTGGGCTTGGGACCAGAAGGTCATTGGGTTGAATCTGGGAAAATCCGAGTGGGTAAAGTAAATGAAAAACACTTTCCCCTCCCCCAATCACGACTGGTGATGTGCCATTGAGCAAGGCACAACTTCTTCTGTGGAGCTGCTCATTGGCCAACAGTAGAAGACTGTGGTTGTAGCAGGCAGATCCCACGTGTGAGTGTATGTTATTGTATGAATGTCATGCAGGTCATTGCTGGAAAAGAGCTAGTGTGCTCAGTCGACTTTCCCTGGATAAATAAAGTCAGAAGTAAAAGGAGCATGTCATGTTGCTTATTTGTCTGAGCTGTTGTTTATTAGCTTTTGTTTATTAGCTCTTGTTTATTTGCTTCACTTATTTGTCTTAGCTCTTGTCTATTTGATTTACTTATTTGTCTCATTTGTTTAAATAAAAAGTAGGTAGCTAACTTATTGCACTTTTACCTCAGCACTGGTTCTGCTCTTAGTGCTTGTTTAGGAAGGAAATGCACTTACGATTTGCCTACCTATGTTGTAAGTCACTTTGGATAAAAGCGTCTGCTAAATGCCTGTAATGTAAAATAAAAATGTAAAAGTGAGGGGTTTTTTGTACCGTTTCAGCTACAGAATTGTAGAAACACCTCATGCCCTAGATTAGGAACCTGAATGAACATTCATAAATCACCAGCTTTCTTGACCCTTTTAGCCCCTTCACATAATGTACATAAAAAGCTCCAGTTTACTGTATCTGCCTCACTTAGTTCACTTTGAGATGTCATTAAAATGATCCAAGTTAACCAGTCCAGTGGCTGTAACTGAGAAGTTGTAAGGACAACCCAGGAGTAATGACACAAAACGCACCATGTCCAAAAGAGACGCATAGTTTGGCAGAGACCCAGGCACCTTCAGAAACACCTCCTATGTGATCACAGGATGGATCCAGTCCTTTTTATTACTGTTCTACAAAACCATCTATGGTTTATAAATACGTCTCGGTGGCATTGGTGCAGAGACAACTGACCCTCACATACAGAGGAAGACACATGACAGACAGTAGACTATACTGCCCATATCACTACATATAGAGGGCAGAGTATGTTTATCACTCTACAGAACGCTATCCTGGGTCAGGAAGAAAAACAGCTTTGTTTTTAGCTTGACCACCATGCAGTTTTGACTTCATCCAGTGTGTTTTGAAAGGTCTCCTAGATTCATTTTTTTCTGTCTGCGCGTGCGTATGTGTGTGTTTTTGCACATTTGTGTGTGTGTATGTGTGTGCACTTTGTGTTGCATCCCTTAATACGTTTTCCACTTGGGGATAGCCCGTCAAGTTTATTAATATAATGAATGTACTGTTGCACATGCATTTGTGTTTGGGCATGTGAGGTTCTTCAAGCAGAGAAAAGACGTGGAACGTGTTTGCTGGTTTGCTTGTTCGGATGTTTGTTTGGCTGCTTCGTGACGACAGAGTTAAGTGGGGTTTGGGACTCAAGCTGTCATTCAGTACATCTTGCCAAGAGACTCAGCTGTTTACATGGAGCGCCACATTAAAGTGCTCTCCACACACACACACACACACACACACACACACACACACACACTGTTCGGTGCATTAGCACATCGATATCTCACAAAAGGCTTAGAATGGGACATCGTTTTGATTTGCCTGCAGTCTTTGTATCACAGGAACACCTTTTAAATTGAAAAGTGTTGGTTGATTTTCTCATGGTGGGTTAAGTCGTCTAGACCACCTAATTCCTTTTTTATTAAGTACACCACCATGGATGCACATGAAAGAGGAGTCCCTCTGTCTCTCGCAATCTCTCAATTCAATTTAATTCTGCAAACTTTATTAGCAAGAACAATGTTGCCAAGGGATCAAGATAAAAGATTAACGTTTTGTTTTTTTTACATGAAATCCCTTTTCACCTTGTAACTGTGTGTGTGTGTGTGTGTGTGTGTGTGTGTGTGTCCTGTCTTGCTTGTGTGAAGTTAAGCCTGATTCTTGCTCCCTAGTAACCGGCCCTATGGTAGCGGTGTTTACCTTGTGCGGAAGAGTTTTTCACCAGTCTCATGGGAAGTCAGCTCAGACAGGAATAGTCGGCTTGTTTATGTTCGTGGTTGTTAGCCTTATGATGTTCACCTGCTGGAGGTCATAGAGAACCCAGCTATTAATGTAACACTTGTGATTTTAAAGGGCGTTAAGTTATCTATGACTTTCATCAACCTCTTCGATCAAGTCCTAATCTCAGAAAAGAGATGAGTAAGAAGAGCAGAGTTGCAACAGAAAGCTTTCTGAAGAGCTAATCTATCACAAAGCACAACACTGCTTTGTCATTTGTCGTGTTTGGCTTCGGGACAAGGCTTTTTATCCATTGTGGCTGAAATATCTCACGACATTAACAACCCTATCAAACCCCTGCAGATATATTGTGGTCAGTTTTTTCTATGGGACAGTAAAAACACTAGCAGAACATAACAGCAAAACATTTTGGCATGACATATGACTGTTATAAAAGTGGTAATCCGTAGGATCCTCGTGGTTTTTATTTAGTCTCCATCTTCGTCTCTCAGCCTCGTTGCCGTGGTGTTCCTCACCGTGGTGTTCCTCACCGTGGTGTTCCTCACCGTGGTGTTCCTCACTGTGGTGTTCCTCACTGCTCTTCCCAGAGATCACCTGTCAATCAAACAGTGTGTCCAGTACTGTGACGTCTTCCTCCTTGGATTTTCTGTTGATGAAGTTTGAGTTTCTGTAGGTGGCGCTCTTTTCTTTGTCTGTTCAGCCATGGTGGCTATCACTGCTCATGCTAACTACCCAGTTCTTCTTCTGTTGATTCGAAACAAACCGCTGTTGCTGCTGCTGGAAATGTTAAACGCATCACTTCCTGTGCGCCAGAGCCTTTTTCCCAGGAAAGCCCTACCTGACACCGTGTGTATAGAACAGCAGATGGAAAAGCTTTCATGAACTGACTCTAGGGTGAATCACTATTGTGTCCAATCATCAGTTGACAATAGAGAGTATCAAAACACATCTATTTTTATGAAAATGCGATTATTACTTGAACATGTGGTGTGAAACGTTAGGCTGATGTCGTCCCAGACTAGACACACAGATGTGTTTTAAAATGACATATCCTTTTTTTAGAGGACCAGGCGGAGGTTCCTGTCTGCATTAATGTTGTATGACTGTTTAATTTTTAACGTTAAACTCTCCCATCGGTCTGTGTCCTCAGATAACTTTGTGAGGGAGAATCCAGGTATCCGGCAATCTGGTGTGTTCCTTTGTCCAAAAAACCCCAACTGGCTGTCTGCTTTGTTGCACTGTACGCCTTACAAGCAGAGCGGAGCTGAATGAAGTGGTGTGGTGTGGAAATGTATCTCACGGATATGGCCTTTTTTTTTTTTTTTTTTAAAATAAGCCTGTTAGCAATGGGTGGTCTCTCAGACGACTGTCGGAGCTTAGCGGGGGAATATTACAGTTTTGTTGATTCGGCTGGCAGCTTTGGGAGCAAGTTGATTGGAATTTTTTTTTTTTGTTCAGTCCCAAGGTTCCCCCAGACACATCGGCATGAGTAAATACCACACGGGCAATCATGAGAGCACGAAGACCTAGGCCTCGATTTGACAAAAACTTTCTTTCTTTTCTCTCTCACTGTTCTTCACTTCACTCTTGTCTCCATCTCTTCCTCTCTCGCTTTTGATTTCTCTTTCTTTCTCCTACTTTTTTTTGGCCATCTGTTTCCGTCTCAGTCTGTTTCTGTTTTTTTATTTTTTTTACGGTCTTTTTTCTTTCTCTTTTATATTTTTTGCATTTACATTTAAGGCGTTTAGCTGGTGCTCTTATCTAGAGCGACTCAAAACGAGTGCAACGGTAAATAAGCTTAAATTCCAAGATCACCAGCATTACAAGCAACCAATAGTAAGGAGTGCAAGTGTCTACAGCTATCACTGTCTCTGGATATCTCTAACCCCCCCCCCATGTATTCGTGTATTTTTCCCTCCCCATTTCTGTTTCTACATTTTGGAGATGTCATAACTATGAAGCCAGGATGATTTGTGGAGTCAGATGGCTCCCTCCCTCAGCTTCAGCAGCAGCAACCACTCATTCCTTTCCTGCAGTCTGTCATTTACTTGCAGATTTTTTTCATGTTGCTTGGTGCTTTCATATCCATCATACATACAGTCATACACATACTAGCTTTTTGTAATACTCCAATGGAAAAATTCTCTTTTTCTTGGGGTTAGGGTCTACAGAACAGCAGCACTGGAGCCGGTAGAGATTCAGTGTCTCGCTTCAGCAGAGTGGATGAAGAAATTCATGCATTCATATCTTTTATTTCCCAGTTAGCTACCTTGTGCTCTGAAAAACTAGTTAGCGCTTTTCTTTGTCTGTTCAGCCACGGTGGCTATCGCTACTCATGCTAACTACCCAGTTCTTCTTCTGTTTATTCCAAACAATCCGCTGTCGCTGCTGCCGGAAACGTAAAACGCATCACTTCCTGTGCGGCAGAGAATTTTTCCTGGAAAGACCTACCCGTCACCGGGTGTTTAGAACAGCAAATGGAAACGCTTTCACGGACTGGGTAGAGGTTGGATCACTGTTGTCACTGTCAATCAGCGGTGAAGAGCAGCAAAATTGGCATTTATCTATATGAAAACATCGCAGATTATTACAGTAGATTAAGATTAGATTTACCAACTAATAGTGAGGAGGTCAAGGGTCAAAGCTACAGCATCCCTGATAATAGATGGAAGAGATATTTTTGTGATGATAATGTATGATATATAGATAGATACATACATTTATTTTCTTTTTAATCCCCCCTCAAACTGGAGCTGGTATTTCTGACATTCATCTAAAAAAGCCTGATCTCCCCCGGGACAAGCTTACATGATATCCCTGACTAGTTAAAGTGATGCTGTTGTTAGAGCGTTCTACAGCACTGCGTTTCCATTTCTGCAGATAAACTTCGTTACCCCTACTACAGGGTGTCCTAGTGGTTGGAGAGACCGTCCCGTGACCGAAAAGTCCCAGGCCAACTCCTGGTCAAAGACGAGGTCCAGTTAAGGTCACATCCATTACAGAGTGCACATTTTGTAGGCTCTCCACAAGCATTGCATCAAAAACTGGCCTATCCTAACTGGACTATCTTAAATTGCATCTGCATCAAACATTAAGTTAACAGCTGCAAATTTATCGATGATAGTAGCTCAGTTAACATTAAAAAATCCATCCATCCAGCTACGGTATTATTGGTTTTTATTAGCCTGGCTGTTATCTAGCTAGTTGATGTCAGGCTAGCTAGTTTGATAGCTAATAGCAAAATGGCAACATGCAATTTTGTATTTTATGATTCTCAACATAATCCATAAAACACACAATATCACACATTGAAGTCTGTCCTCTCCTACCTTTTCACGTCCCACAGGAAAGGAACGGTCATATATAACAACAACTCTTCTTTTAAAGTAATTCACTATCTTTTACTCTGACTACATTTTAATCGGTCTACATTTTACTTTTACTTGAATAGATTTTTACACCAGTAGTTGTACTTCTACTTCAGTAAAAGTCCAGCAAGGTAACAGTCCTACTTCAGTAAAGTATTTTGGCACCTTTTCCACCTCTGATCAACAGTCCAGCGACCTGTTCAGTTGGCCTCGAGCAAGACACTGAACGCTATCATGCTCACTTGTTGTAAGCTCCTCTTCATAGCACTGTCAGCACAACGGAAATTGTTGTGCCGTGAACTGGTCTACTTGTCTGGTGTACTGACACATCAATGCTACAGGAGAAGGCCCATCACCCTATGGGCTCGATGCACCACGAGAGCATGTCCGTGTTCAGATGTCGTTTTAAATTACACTGACTCTCACAACCTGTGTTGCTCTGGATAACAGTGTCGGCTCCTTGTAAGATGCGATGTAAAAGATGCATGGATGCCATTTCTGTGCGGTGGAGATGGGAGGAGGGGCTTGGAAGGTAGCCTAATGCCATTGTATGTTTCCCCAACATAGGAACCTTTCAGCGGCAAATCCTCATAGACAATTGACGTGCAGATGAACCGGGTGCTTATTGTATTCAGTCTCCAAAGGCGTAGGCTTGGACGCTTCACTCAAATCAATTAATCCATGGCACTAATCGCCTTTTTTCCATGGACACCCAGAGGGGCTGCTGGGAGGATTACCAATCACACATCACAGTTTAGTTTGTCGTGTTTGTTGTTTCTCTTGTACCTCCTGTAGCTGTGAGACTGCCAGGCCTTATGGTAGAGTATAGGGAAGTCACGGTGTGTTAAACTGCCGATGACAAGTTGAGCTTGTCATCGGCAGTTTCTTGAAATATTGATTTCCGTGAATCATTGCAACATTTTCCTTTGATACCGAGGGTTCGTCCATCCTGTGTTTTCCATATTTGCATTTTTTATTGTTTAAAAGCTGCGTTGTGTTGACATCTGTGAATGATAGTTAAATCCATATGTCACTTTGCATTAAGACTTCCTCTTTCCAGTGTGTGTGTGTGTGTGTGTGTGTTTTAAATGAGTATCTAGAGTTTAAAGGATGCTAGTCAGGATTACAACTGGAGGATGTTGACGAGAAAGCATTCAGATTCTTTTGTTTGTGATATGAACTGCGACAGCTTTTTCCACCCAAAACAAGTTGTTTTTCAAAGACAATTGAATTGAATATGAAGCAATATGTTATATTATATTTGTGCGTTCATAACTGGTACGAACAAGATAATCTGATGTGTTTTGACTCCTGCCACCAACATCTCTGACCTGGCTGGATGACAGGTTACCACTATGATTTGTACCAAAGAAAACAAAGTGTAGATGTGATTGTGCCCTTAATTGTAAGAATGGAGCCCCTGTGAGAATGGGGACTCGCTCTAGGAAGGCG